>CP139508.1:129606055-129868048 GCA_021014915.2 Artemisia tridentata subsp. tridentata
AAAAGATGCAGTCACATAATATGGTCACGCTTATCAACATTATTGGTCTCTCTTTGTTTAATTCGATGTGTGACTAAATAGTACCAAAGGCCACACAAACTAAAAATTCATGTGACCATTGGATGAACAATAGTCACGCAAAATACACATTTCTTCACTTTAAACAGCATATGGTCACACTTATCAACACTTTTGGCCACTTTATGCTTAATTGTATGTGACTAAATACCCAAAAAAAACATTCTTTGTGTGACTAAATATTACAAAAGGCCACACAAGCTAAATATTCATGTGACCATTGGATGATCAATAGTCACAGAAAATACACATTTCTTCACTTTAAACAATATATGGTCACACTTATCAACACTTTTGGCCACTTTATGCTTAATTGTATGTGACTAAATACCAAAAAAAAACATGCTTTGTGTGACTAAATATTACAAAAGGCCACACAAACTAAAAATTCATGTGACCATTGGATGATCAATAGTCACACAAAATACACATTTCTTCACTTTAAACAGCATATGGTCACACTTATTAACACTTTTGGCCACTTTATGCTTAATTGTATGTGACTAAATACCCAAAACAAACATGCTTTGTGTGACTAAATATTACAAAAGGCCACACAAACTAAAAATTTATGTGACCATTGGATGATCAATAGTCACACAAAATACACATTTCTTCACTTAAAACAGCATATGGTCACACTTATTAACACTTTTGGCCACTTTATGCTTAATTGTATGTGACTAAATACCCAAAACAAATATGCTTTGTGTGACTAAATATTACAAAAGGTCACACAAACTAAAAATTCATGTGACCATTGGATGATCAATAGTCACACAAAATACACATTTCTTCACTTTAAACAGCATATAGTCACACTTATTCACACTTTTGGCCACTGTTTTTTAAATTGTATGTGACTAACTCGAAAAAACCAACACACGTTGTGTGACTAAATCATCACAAACGTCACATTTATTATATTTTCATGTGGCCATAGGATGGGAAATAGTCACACATACTGATGAATCCAACAAAACTTGTGCCTAATTAGTCACACATATTCGGGTTTTAGTCACTCTTTTTCAATAAAAACGGCCACAAACTAAGCAATGTGACCATATGATACCTACGGTGGCGCGACTTTTTGTCACACACACCCAAAAAACGTGTGTGACTATATGCATATAGTCACGCATTTTGGGTGTGACGAAAGGTGAAATCTGTACCAGTGTCTTATGACTATTTGAATACTTCTTTGGAAATATTGAAGTCATCTCTCATATCTCATCTCATGACTTTCTAAATATTTCACTGGAAATATTGAAATCATTTTTTTTTACGTCTCGACTCACGATTTCTTAAGTCATCCTTCTCATCTCACTCCTGACTATTTCAATATTTCCCTGGAAATATTAAAGTCATCCCTTACGTCCTATCACATGACTTACTCAATATTTCACTGGAAATATTGAAGTCATTCATTACGTGTCGCCCCATGACTTTACAAGTCATCCCTCTCAATCCGTCTCATGACTTCTCAGATATTTCACAGGAAATACAAAGTCTTTCCCCACGTCTCGTCACATGACTTTTGAATATTTCACTAGAAATATTAAGTCATTCCTTACGTTTCGTATCCTGACTATTAAATATTTCATTGGAAATACTGTAGTCATTCTCTAAATTTCAACCCTTGACTTCTACATATTTCACGGGAAATATTAAAAGTCAATTCTCACTTTCCTCCAATGACAACTTAGACATTTCCTTAGAAATACTAAGGTCATTCCTTATCATCTAACCTAATCGTTTTCATCAAAAAGTTTATTAGGTATAAAATTTTTCCTCGCGTCAAAAAGTCTTACTAAATAAGTAAGATTAATCAGCCAAGAGTCAAAACAGAACAAAAATGGGTCTAACAGATACACGGCTCCACTAAATTGGCACGACACCACTAATGTTTAGCGGTACCGTGGCACCGTATATCTGAGAGAACTCGTTTTTCTTCTATTTTCCCTCTGCACAACCATTTCAAACAAATATACCTACTGTGAACTGCTGTCAAAAAAGAACCTCACAACCCATAACTCAGTCATATCTTTTCAAGATCAAATTCAAGGCATTGATTCTCAAGATTACCAGCTAATTTTACCTATTCAACATGACTTGTAAGTCATTTAACTCTATTTCTCTTATTTGAGTCTAGGGTTTGTTCTTATGCATAAAATCGAATTGGGGTTTTTCAATTTTTGTTGAATCTTTATGCAATTAGTACTAGGATTAGACAATGTAGTACTTACATGATTCCTTAAACCTTGGATTTTTATAAACCCACTCATATTGCATAATCTAGTCCGAATTTAACCATTTAAATCGGATTAAGATTAATTACTTTTAGTGGAATCATGTCTAGGATGATTAAAATTGAAGAAGGAATGATTAACATTGAGGATTTTCAATTTTAAGATTTTTCGCGCCAAGTTGAGGCGTTTTCCAAACACCCCAATTCCATCATTTTCGAAAAAGTTCACGTATCTAGGATCATGAAATCTTTTTCGTGCATTGTTGATGCAAATTAAAAATGTTTTTGCATGCATGATCTCACAAATGTTGATCGAATTACATAATTAATGTGTATTCTTCGACACATTTGTTTGAGCAAAAGTAAAGTTAGGAGTGTTTGGGTTATCTCATTAGTTTTGTTTTAGATTCGATATTACCGCACCTCCACACAGTTTACATATAGGCACACACTAGGCACATGCCTTTGAAATGAAAATGTTTCAATCTTAATATTTGATAAATTTTTCATAGGTAACAAGAGATATCACATGTTTGATTATGATCATGAACTGACAGATGAGTACATTCCCAAACCATCAACTGAACCTGACACCCCACTTTCTCACATACCAAGTTTCCAACACCTAGAGTCTCGTCTCATTCATGAAGGACGAATTGTCAAATCATCCTTTCTCGACCATGATCATATCCAAATCATGTTTCAAGAAATTGGATTCGATTGTGTAATACCCAAAATTTCATAATGTGCAAAATGACCAAACTGCCCCTGAAATTTTAAAAGTTAATTAAAACACACAAAAAGCACCAAATTAATTCCAAACCTTTAGTAATGAGGTACATATGAAGTGAAATAATTTTGAGGCAACATTTTAACATTTTGCATGTCCCAAAATTATTAAAAAACTGAAAATATTAATTTTAGTATTTATTTTATGTTTATAAAATCATTATAAAAGAGATAAATGCAAATTAAATTAGGAAATGAGACCAAATCAAATTCCTTGATTTATTCCTAATGTGGGCCGAATTTTCCTGAGTTATTTCCCCCTCCTAGTCGGTTCTATAATTAATTAACAAATCATTTTATTTTTAAAACCCTTTTATACCGAAACCCTAATTGCCGACACAAACAAAAATTCCCCATTCCTTCATACGATTTTCTGGGCATGAGCTAGTAATTTTCTAGAGTTCTTCAAGGTAAGATCGAACTAGGAAAAATAGGATTTGGGTTGTTGAACGCTTGACTCGAACGTGGGATTATTTTCTTGTTCGGTTTTATACGTCCAAGAGGTAACAATTTCTTACAACAAATCCGTACGTTCTAAATCTGATTTGGTATTTTTCTGATGTTCTTTAGGTCGTATATAGTTCATAAAAATTTATAAACACAAATCATGCAAGCTAAATCAATCGTACGAAATTTAAATAGCTAAAACACACTTAATTCCCAAATATGATTATACGAATTTTATGGAGTGTGTTCATAATTTTTACGTGTTCTATGATGACTATAAAGGTCTGTAAAAATAGCCATGTGATTTTTTGAAGCTTAGATTAATTGATCTTGAATTATTTTGTAATCGGATATTAAAGAAAAATCAAGAAAAATTATAAAAACCCTAGTAACGATTTAGGGTAAGGGTTCATATGATTGAATCTGACTTATTAATGCATTTTAATGATGTTGTAATGATTGTTAAATGATTGGAAGGATTAGGGTTAAGTTTTGTTAATTAAAAATAGCTTACCGATTGGAAAAAAAATAAGAATGGTGTGTTTCGCCAATTTTGAAACTTGTGGGATATTCTTGTAATGTTATATAGATCTGGGATAATGTATAAAAATTATAACCTGAGGGTCCTATGTGTAAATATTGCGAGAAAAGGATTAAATGGGTAATTTAGGGTCGTATTGAAAAATAATTAAAAATGAGGGACTAAAAGTGTAAATTCTGGAAACTTGAAGGTGTCTCGTGTAAATAATGCTATAAAGGGTGTAATGTGTAATTTTGAATATTTAAGGGCTTAATATGTAATTATGGATAAATTATTATTCGAATTGTATTTTGGAAATTAAAGGGACTTGTTTTGAAAAATTTTGAAACTTAAGGATCATTCGTACCATATATTAAAATATGAGGTATATTCTGTAAATTGGTAAAATATAGTGCTTGGTGTGTAAATATAAATATAGTAAGGGTTAAATTGTGATTTATGTAATTATAGGGTTTATTTTGTAATTAAATTAACTAAAGGGTGTAAATTGTAAATTGTGAAACCTAAAGGGGTTAAAAGTGTAATTTTGGATGTCATATGATTTAAAATGAGTAACTTGTGATATTTTCATTTTAGACCTTTAACTTTAGAATATTTACATTTAAAACCCTAAGCTATGAAAACTTGTTATAATTAACCCTAAACTTTTATAACTTGCTAAAATGTACCCTATTACCATAATGAGGCTTAATTAATGACTTAACCTAATTACTTTGTGGTATTTGTCTAATTATGGAAATTTGCTAAATAAGGAAACTTTCTAAAAATGGAAACTTACTAATTTTGGAAACCTGCTATAAATGGAAAGTTACTAAAAATGGAAAGCCGACTAAAATGAGAAATCAGATTTGAAGAAGATATTAATAATAAGATGACCGTGTATTCGTGTAGATTCGCTGAAGATGGAGTTGTTTCCGATCTTTATATTTCTTGATATGTTTGCACTTGCGGTATAAGGTACAGATATTCTACCCTTTTTCAGTAAGGGTGTTTTCCCTCTCATGACTCATTTATCTTGATTCGTTTTAAGATTCCCTAAGCCATTGCTATGTTTCCCCTACACTTTGGTTCGTCTATTTAAGTCATTTAGACTTTGATGTTCGATATGACCCTTTTTGCTTTGAGCCTCTATAATGATCCATTTGATATTCGTTCGTTACCTTGTGTTATTAGTATTCGAAACACTTGATACTTCGAAGGTTCATTTGATTTTGGTAACTAGATGTGAAAACCTTTTCAATTATATCATGGAAATGTTTTGAGGAAAAACTATTTTTTAAAAATGATGTTTATGAAATATGCGCTACCACTTTTAATTGGAATTTGGCTAAGCTTTTATGAAAACTACTTTTAAAGACTACTTTTGTGAAAACCGTTATTAAAGATCATTTTTATGAAAATCATTTGATAAAGATTACTTTAAATGAACCATTTGATTTTGAACCTCCGATGATGACTTAGACTATTTGAACCTTTGCTTTGATTTGGACCTTTGACCTTTGACCCTTCAGTTTGATACCCGAGCCAAATGTGTTTCCTAGCCATGAAGGTAACATGGCCATGTCATTGATGCACCAATGGCATGACTCCCGTGTGGTCGAGTGATTTTCCACACCGTCCCCATTGTGATTGTGATATGCGCGCTTTATATTATTATGGCCAATGTGATTTGTGTGGGGGGCGCATGGATGCATCCTAGGTACGTATTTGTGATGTGATATGTGATATTATTCGGTGACTGATGCATGGGTGCAATCCACGTCTTTCACAAAATGTGGGAGCTGATCACTCCAATTTGATACATGAGGACACCCCTCATATTATCTGGTTACTTGAGAGGTATCCCCTCTAGATTGCTACAGGATTGTGATATGTGATGTGATTTGTGTGGGCTCGTGGTGGATTACTGACCTTCCCTTTTCCCTTTCTTATTTTGTACTTTTGTCTATACCTTATGTTATTCCATTGCACTATACCATATATGTTCGTTTCCTTTTGCTTTCGTTTCCGTTTATGTATATCTGTTCACTGGGCTTTTTAAGCTCAGCCGCATTTCTTTTCCTGCGGCAGGTTTAGTAGGGAGCTGGGAATGAGTAGAGAGTACCTTGGACTTAGAAGACTTGATAGTTATTCTGGATTAGAGTTGATTAAAAGATATTATATTTTTAGAATTTGTATTCACATTTGTAACCTTGTAATTTCAGTATTTCATTTGTAACCTTTGAGATTCTTGTATTACTGTAAATGTATGCTTTGTTTTGATCTGATATGAAACCATTTTTGTGATATCTTTACCCTTGTCGGGTTGGGGTGTTACAGATTGCCTTCTTCGAATCAATGATCAAATTTGTCCTCGATTCATTCTCGAATTCTACCAACAAGTTAAACTCGTACATAACAAGGATCAAACTTTGTCTATCCAATTTATAATTCAAAACCAAGATATCTCACTCACTCTTGACCAATTTGCCAATATTCTTGGACTTCCAAACCATGGACAATGTTCCTACACGGAAGGTTGGTCCCTCAAAACCCTCAAGAGTCACCAAATTGAGTCCGGTCCTTACCATACCCACATTCCCACTCCATGTGAGATAAAAGCTCATATTTGTCTTCCTCAAAAAGTTCATGGCTCTCTTAAAGAGAACGGTGACATTGAGTTTCGTGAGTCTCATGAGTATGCCTTAGATCCACTCAAAATCTATGTTGATGAAATTCACCCACATCTACGTAGATGGATAGAAGTCATCCGTGAAAATGTCTTCTGTCTTCCTCACAACCGTGAGCAACTTCCGGCGTGTTGTGCTCATATGTTGTTTTGTCTAGTCACCGAGCAACCATACAATCTCGCTTACTTCTTAGCAAGGAGAATTTTCGGTGTCAGGGGTCGACTAAATAAGTTGATACCCTATGGCATGTTGTTGACTCATCTATATCGGTTTGTAATGACCTCATTCCCTCACCTCCAAAACAATCGATATCTCTTTGTCAAACCCACCATGGCTCCTTTAACCCAAAACACCTACACATCTCTATATTGGGAATGTACATCATCTCGAGAGAATCATGATGATGGTTCGGTATCGTGCTATGATGTTTCATCAAGCGATGATGAATGAAGGTGTACGGAAGGGAAGCGATTAGAAATTACTAACTTAAGTAGTGTCACTAACTTAAGTATTATTAAGATATTATTAATGAAGTTATAGCTTTGTCCATCTAACATAAACATGTTTGAATTGTCTTAAGAATTCCTACTTGACATTGGTTACTTTGTTTAGTTAATCAATCTTTATGTTCTATTATGAGCTTTGACTAGTTCATACATTTTCTTTTATTTTATTGCATGCACTAGATGATAAAATTTCCAAGAATAATGCATGCTTAATAGTTGCCTAAACAATAGATAATCACATGACATTGTTTGTTGCTAGTTGAGACTAGTGTTAGGAAAACAAGGTGATCTATCTTTAGTGAATTGAGGCTTTTGGGATTTGCTGCAAAATAGTCTACCCAGAATTACCCATTTTAGGCAGCCTAGAACCTGCAGAACTGGAAAAAGAGTCAACTGCAGGCCACGGCTCCACTAAATTTAGTGGTGTCGTGGGTCATTTAGTGGTACCGTACCCTGGGAAGACGAATTTTACTGTTCCCTTCCACCTTTTGACTCTCTTTTCCTTGAAATCTGCAAACACAACCTGATTCCAATACACCCAAATCCACCATCTTATCCATCCTTGCATGTTTTGATTTGGCTATATAAGCTAACATCATACATTGCTCATCCTCACCACTTCACATTCACCATACAATCACCATGTCTTCAACCTTAGCTACCACCTCACACAAAGCTAAAAAGCCAAGATTTAACCTCAAACCAACCAATGAGACAATTCTTATTGATCAATGGATCAAAAATGTACACACACCACAAGCCTCAACCAAACCTTCCAATGAGATAAATTTCATTGATCTCACTTTGGATGATGATGATGATATACACACACCACCAACCTCAACCAAATCAATCTCCTCAATCTCTACACCCTTAGCTCCACCAAAGGGCAACTCAACAAGGCCAACATCATCCACCTCCACCATACCTTTGTCTCAACCAAGTCCTCTTCAACCTCTAGCTTTAACACTTACCTTATCACCATCAACTTCATTTTAACTTGGAACTAACACATCATCCTCATCACTATCACCATTACCACAACCTTTAGCTCTTACCCTAACCTTATCACCCTCAACTCCCTTTGAGCTTGGGAGTAACACATCATCATCTTCCCTCTCACCATCACCATAAACTTTAATGGGTCATCCCATTCTTTATCACCTACAACCACACACCTTGAGTTGTGCTTGTTGCCACCATAACCAACATCTCATCATGAGCCTTAGAGATGAGTTGAGCTTTAGGTTTTCATACCTTGAGCACCTCCTCACACCACCAATAGGACCCATCATTCTTCCACCTCCACCACCACACAATAGCCCAAACTAAACATATTTATGTTTAGTTTCTCAAATAAAAGCTTAGGACCCTTTTGACATTTGAAGCAAATCTTGAAGTCTCATATCACTAAGGATGTTTATGTGCTTTCTTGTTGTTTATTTTGCTTCTACAATGTAGTCATACATATGTATGACATTTGTTTTATTTTCATGAATGAATGGGCTTTCATATGGTTGTTTCTTGTTTAGTTTTTGGCTACTTAGCCATATTTTTGTGACTAGATATTTGTCATATGTGCTAAATGTTAGAACTTGTATATTTGCTTTCTAATTTTGTTTTGTAGCACCAATCATTGCTCGATTCCTTGGTATCCTCTAAACGAGGGGGAGTATACATCAAGGGGGAGCCTTAGCAACCTTTTTTCTTCGACAAAAAGAGGGAGAAATGGGAGTAAACTCATTAAAAACTTGTTAAAACTAATTTTAACCTAAAATGAGTTTATGTTTTGTGATCATCAAAAAGGGGGAGATTCTTGATGCAAATAATGTTCTAAAAACGTTATTTCTATCTTTCGATCACTTCACGTTTTGAGGATGACAAAATGTGAAATCACGTTACGTTAAAATTAACGTAAACAAGTTTTTAATCGGAAGATCCTGTTTCTACACAAATCACTCTAGAACAAATTTACAACTTAACTAATGATCAAAGAAGTAAATTTGGATTTAAGACTTCACATTTTTATGTGACAAAACATTTTCTTCAAAAATATAATTTACAAACTATTTTTGAATAATTAAGAAATTTTTTAATGGAAAAATAAGTTTAGAATACATAACAGCTATTTTTCCCTCCCAAAATCAGCTCCAAACTTTCCCAAATAAGTTTTCACCAGAAAAGACAAAAAGAGGAGCGTTTTTGTCTGACACGGTTCCACTAAATTTAGTGGAGCCGTGGGTGATTTAGTGGAGCCGTCCCCCTATAACGGCTAGATTTTTTCTGCCTACAAATACCAACCCACTTCACAAATTTTCTTCACCCTTTCACACACAGAAACTTCTGAGTTTAATACTCTCACACCTTTCTTTCTTCTTGATCATTTAGTTTAGTTTTTCTTTTGTTCAAGAGTGATCCAATCATCCAACTTAGAGATCCTCTTCATTCCTCTTCAATAGCAAGAGAAGAACATAAAGTATCCAAGTTGATACAAGGTGTTTTCATTCCTCTTCAAGTGCAAGAGAAGAACTCAAGGTATCCAAGAAGATACAAGAGTTGTAGTAGTTGTTAGGTTACTTGTAACATTTGTTATATCCTTGTTGTATCATAGCATACATCAAGATCATTTTTCTTTTGTGAGAGTGTGAGTGAAGATCATTGTGATCTGATAGAAATAGTGAATATCTCTTGAAGCCATTGGGCTTGTGTGATTGATCAAGAAGATCAAGGGTCAATAGGATAGTGTTAGTCAAGTGAGTGTTGATCATTGTGATCGTGTCAAGATCTTGGAGATCTCTTGAAGCCATTGGGCTTGTGTGATTGATCAAGAAGATCAAGGGTCAATAGGATAGTGTTAGTCAAGTTAGTGTTGATCATTGTGATCGTGTCGAGATCTTGGAGATCTCTTGAAGCCATTGGGCTTGTGTGATTGATCAAGAAGATCAAGGGTCAATAGGATAGTGTTAGTCAAGTGAGTGTTGATCATTGTGATCGTGTCGAGATCTTAGAGTTCTCTTGAAGCCATTGGGCTTGAGTGATTGATCGAGTGGATCATGGTAGATTGGTGCTAGCTAATATTAGCACTCAACATCTAGCTTAGTGTTGGAAATAGGATAAGCGACGTGTACGGTTTTCTCCGCCTGAAGGGAGGTTGTTGACATAGTGCTTGAAACTCTCGAGTGTGGTACTCGGAGAGTGGAGTAGGGCGAAGAAGAGCTTCACAGCCGAACCACTATAAATCCCTTTGTCTCAGTTTGATCTTTCCATCTCTACTCTTTACTTTCATTACTTATTATTTGTTAGTTTAGTGTGTAGTTCATATTGGTGTTGTTTGATTGCATATAAGATTCAAATCAAGGTTTCCAATAGTAAAGTTTAAAAGGAGTTTTTAAAAGAACTTAAAAACCGGTAAAACTATTCAACCCCCCCTTCTAGTTTTCCACAATGTGTTTTTTTCACTTTCTTTTATAAATGCAGTTCGACCCAATGCATTGCAAAATGTTTGTCTGTGAATGTTGCAGCAAGTTTGTTTGTGAATGCAATGAAAAATGTTTGTTTGTCTGTGAATGTTGCTGCAAGTTTTCTTTATGTGTTTTTTTGTGGTTTTGTTTTTTGTGAATAATAAAAAATGCTGCAAGTGTTCAAGAACAAGCATCAAGTGCTGCCAGTGCTACAAGTGTTCAAGTGCTACAAATATATAATAACAAGTGTTTGTGAATTTTGCTGCAAGTGTTCAAGTGATGCAAGTGTTGAAGGGTTCAAGTTCTGCAAGTGTTCAAGTGTTGCAGTGTTCCAAGTGTTCAAGTGCTGCAAGTGTTGAAGAATAAGTTCCTTTGAAAAGGATGTGAATGTTAGCTTACACATAACTTTTGATTCATTCAAAACATAAGACACAACTTTTTTGAATTGATAAACTACCACTTAAATTTTTATTCAGTCAAAACACTGATACAAAAGAGGATATACAATACCTACAAATCATATTTAACTTATAACTACACTGATACTACACCTACACATACTCTATTTCATTGCAAACATTAAAATAATAATAATAATAATAATAAATAAATAAATAAGCAAGAAATATTGACTTTGAAAAAGTCAAAGATCCTAAACACTTCTGCAACTCAGCACCCTTTTCATTCAATTCAATTTCGAGCTCCTTTATCCTCTCTTGACGACTTATCTCTCAACGCAATTCACGTTTTTTATCTGTACCACTCCCAATTTAACTCTGGATCAAACCATTCTCATATTCCCACATTTCACATTTCTTCTTAACTGGTTTTAAACGATTAGGGCAAACCATAAATCTCCAAGCTGGATTTGTGGGTTCCCATGTAGTTAAGACAGTTACAGGGAGATCACATTTGTATGTTTGATTATATAGAAAGATAGATGAAGAAGACATGGTTGATTTGGGGTTAGATGAAATTAGGGTTTATATATTGGGTTAACATAAAAGAATTGGGGAACAAAGGGTGGGTATTGGACTATTAAATCAAAGGGGTCGGGTACAAATCGAGTCATTTAATAAACCGGGTAATGAAGTGGGGTACTGGCTCAAGCATTATATTACATGCATTATCCACGTAGAAAATAAAATAATTATTAATATATGTGGATAGTAAGCCGGTCATATTTACTAAATGATTATATCCCAACCAATTTCAATTACTAGATTGGTAATAAAATAAGTTCGTTAACTAACTTGAAAATTTTGTGAAAGTAGGTTTCTATTTAATGGACTAAACTTTAAAAAAATTTAGATATGTTTGAGATCAATATAGATCTAATATTCTCTACAGATTCAATTAACCAATTCTCGCAATCCATTTTTTAATCAAAATTAAAAAAAATAAATAAATAAATAAAAAATTTTAAAAATCATTTTTCGACTTGTTTGAAAATAAAATGTCTTGAAAACATTAAATCGTTAAGCAACGAAAAATACACTATCGCGACGAGAATTTTTTTACCTTTCAGTAGACGGTCACTTCGATAAACTTTCGATGAACTTTTTTTTTTTGAGTTTTGTTTTGGTGTCAAAAATTTACGTCTAGAAAAATTACATGTGATTTGTATGTTAGGAATCACGTGTGATTTTACTAATCACATGTGATTTCATAAAATTATATGTGATTTTAAAATAGCAAATTACATGTGAATTCTTTAGACGTAAATTTCAACACCAACAAAAAAATGTTGAAAAAAAGTTTCTCGAATGTATATAGAAGTGTCCCTCTATAGATAGATGATTTAATTATCGTCGTAATAGTATGATTATTTTCACGTAACGATTAATAGTTTTCAACATATTTAATTTTTTAAAAAAATGATGAATATTGATTTATTTACTATGTAAATATACCTTTCTCAACCTTTTGCCTAAGGTCAAAGTCTGTCTTATCGGTATTTACAATACACACTTGGTAAAAATGTAAAATTATCACACTTTATGCTATATGGAGTAATAATAAATCATTTTGTACATGGGTTGAATTATTACACCCAGAATGTATTGTATAGTTAAAATTATATGTAACATGATGATCGACAAACTACTAGACTAATTAACGTCAAAGCATTCTCGACATTAAATAACAATCAATCATCGAATAACATCATTAAAATATCCACACAACACACATGTATGCCTAGGATTATGACGTCTTTCTAAGACTCTGAAAATCTCGAGCACAAACAAATAATTAAGTAGTAAAGAAGTCTACTTATGCCAATTGATACTCATACATGATCATCAAAATTTTGTAGCAGAAGAAAATGATTTCTTGAGCTTGTGAGTTTGAGTTGGAACTTTTACATTGGTCGCCAATCCTATTGATTCGAGAAAGCAAATCATATACCAACACAAATCGATTTGCCACCATTCTAACCCATGTCGAGCTGAGTACTCAAAAGC
Source organism: Artemisia tridentata subsp. tridentata (assembly GCA_021014915.2). Lineage (NCBI taxonomy): Eukaryota > Viridiplantae > Streptophyta > Magnoliopsida > Asterales > Asteraceae > Artemisia > Artemisia tridentata. Next base: position 129,619,260 of record CP139508.1, read on the forward strand.
ATGGTGATTGTTATGCCACCCTTCCCCAAAGGTAACCATTGCCACCCACCTATATTCAAATATATCGCGGTTACACCAATGCTTTATATATAATCATTTACGATAAGAAATTTGAAACTTACCAATTATTTTTGGACAAATCATCGGTGTTCCAAGCTCGTTTTCCCCATATATGACATGCCGAGTTCACTAGACACGTAACGTGGAGACCCCACGTGTTCCTCACACCCTACAAGCATGTACTCGTTCGTATTAGCCTATCATCTATTAGATTTGTAGATTAGATCCTGTTAGTTGGCCTACGGTAATGATCAATTAACATGATCTAATCTACTGCCTAATAGTAGGATATGTACGCTTATATATAAAATCTCTCAGATAAATTATATTTGAAGTTATTTCGAGCATTACCATAATCCAAACAAGGTAGGGAAAACCACCCCAAGCATAAACAAGTGCTCCAAGTCCAAATATATGCCAAGGGTATGTTCTTTTAATGAATCTATAGAACGCTTGGCTTTTTAGATCTTCTACGTTCTTACGTTCCTGATACTGAAAAAGCAAGTATATTCATATAAGTACTATGAACATCCATTAGGGTTTCAACAGTGTTTAATAGCTTTGTGGGGAAAAAAATGTTAATTGTTTCATTTTTACCCTGATAATGTTGTTGGTTTTTAAAAAAAGTATAATTTCCTATTAGGGTTTCACCAGAATTGGACGATACTAGGATGGTGGGCCTCAGTCAAGAATGTGACTATTTTGATTGTTCAACAGTCAACACTGTTAGTGTTTCTATTTAATGGTTACTGAAAAATTGTGTCCAGCTCCAACAACCAAATCATGTATTGTAATGAGGCATCTCAGCTACAAAGATACTAAAATAAGCTATTATACTAGGTACTTTGTTTTGAAACGAATAAATATGTGCATCTTTTTGCAATTAATTTGTTATTGTAGTTTCATTTTTGTAGTTTGGTTGTTTACTTTTTCATTTATAACATTGTATCTTATATCTGTGTAGAAGTGATTAGAAAAGGTAATGATGTATGGTCCAATGCATTGAGATTGCTCTAACATGAAAATGTTTAGATTAAATTTATGCTATACGTGAAGGTGCAAAGGCATTCACCTTTTCCATAATATAGCCGCTATCGAAGATCCAACCCATGTGGTAAACCAAAATCCGTAAGCGGGAGTATGTGGATCTTTCTCTTTTTCGACATATTGATGGTGATACCTATGAATGCTTACCCAATATATCGGATCCCTCTACACCAAAAATGAAAATCAATAGTTGTGGTATTGTTAGAGTTACAATCAACCTCTTATACATAAAAAAAAAAAGAAAACAAAATGAAAAACCCAGCAAGAAACATAAATAAAAACTACTCACCTGGAGGGCGTGAACACCTAAATAAGCGAACGTGTATTCAAGCCATTTTGGTAGCTTGTGTTGTGAGAGAAAATCACTCTTTTATCATACCACTTACACACTAGAGATCGAATGGCAGTTAAAGAACTAGAAGAATAGAATAATATAGATGGGGAATATGAGAAGTAGAGATGAGGTGAGATGTGGTGGCAGTAGAGTAACCTGGAAATGTGTATATATTATGTTGATCCCAGTTGAGCTTCACGATCTTATTTATTACCTTAGATAAATCTAAAGTAATCGGTATAGAAACTGATCTTAGATTGTATATCAAATATTATGCGGAAACTAATACTTGATCTTAAGAAGAATAAACACAAACGAATTCTCAAACAACACTTCAATATATTAATACGATTGCTCTTAATAGCAATAGGGTTACAAGAAACCTTGAAGTGTAAATAATACGTATGCTAAGATAATCAAACAATCGATATCTAACTCTAACCCTAGAACCTCCTTTTATAGCGTAAGGAGTCCTAGTCGGTTTACAAGACTTCCTATACAAGAAAAATATTCATACGTATCTTTTCTATACTTATCTTAACATACTTTACATAATTAATAAGCAGCAGAGTAATCCATCTAGCAGCAGAGTCCTCGTGAGCTAGCAGCAGAGTTACACTATGCCTATTATCCAAAACAGCAGAGTTATCAAACCAGCAGAGTTCTTGTGCTAATCAGCAGAGTCACATAACTATCCAGCAGAGTTATGTTTTCTCGGATCAGCAGCATTTTAGACCCAACAATCCTCCCCTAAACTTGATATTTTTCATCAAAAATCATCAAGTTTCCTTAAATTCAATTATCCACCAGGAGGATGCTTCCAAACACTTCACTGTTTTGATGTCTTTGACTCAAGAATCTTCTCATATTTCGTTATCAATTTATAAGCTTGAGTATCTGAAAAGAAACTATTCTGCAATGTCAACATACCAGGCTTTAACATCTGAGTAATCACTGCTGTATTGTTATTCAAAGGGTAATCCTTCTCCACAAGCATGTAGACCTTAACACCCTTACAAACCAATTCATGTACTCCACAAGATTGATACAAATACCACCTATCAACTCTGGAGTTCAACAAATCTCTCCATTCAATATCTCTCTCATCAGGTTCAAACATGTTCTTCAAAAAGTAATAGTGAATTCTTTCATACATCACCTCTGGTCTAGTATCACCATACTTTTCTTTATATAATCTCCATGTCTGCATCACATCATCTCTATCCATAAAATGTAGCATCTGAGAAAATCTAACAAATCCATAATACATATTATTAGACCTCTTAAACTCCCAGTAAGCTTCACTTCCATCCCTGACTGTATGTGCATAAGAGATGATTGAATATTTTGTATCTAAAGGAACTGCATTGACTATCTCTGGTTCCTCTTATGTTACATGAACTGTGATATCCATTGTTCTTTTCATATCCTCAGCAGTTACTTCCTCAAAATGATGCTCATTACTTTCTTCTTTTTCAGAATCACTCTTTACCAATGACTCAGTCTTCCTCTTCTTTCTAGCCATCTGCTTTATTCTCTTACCTGTCCTCTTATAACCAATAACCTTCTTAACTTCTTCTCTCTCAAACTCCATGGTTTCCTTGTCATCTTGTTTCTTTGAAACACTTCCACTCCCAAATGCTTTCATACTGTCAGATCCCATAACTTCTGGATTTCTCTTCTTCTCAGAAACTTTTCTTGGATTTAACTTAGCATAAGTTTCATAAAACTCCTTTTCAATTAAGTGATCTGGCTTGCCTTTGAAATCCTTCATCTGATAGCCTCTTGCATTCTTCAAATAGTACTTCATGTCTTTAACCAATGCTTTCCTTGAAGATGACTTTTGCTTGTAACCATGCTTTTGTGCATCTGTAATCCTCTTAATCAGCTCTTCCCACTTAGCTAATCCATTCTTTTTAAGTATTAAATCAACAAGCTCTTTTGTCTTTTCACTTCCATCTAACTGCTCATCATTTGCTATCATCCTAGCTTCACCTCTTACAATCATATCAGAATCAATGAAATACTGCAATTGTTCATCTAATTCTTCTTGACTAACTTCATTGACTGTAGAGCATTCCATAAATTCAAACTAATTTCCTTCTTCTTCAGCTGCAACTCTTCTTGCATATTCTTCATCTTGAGCAATTTGAGCTTGTTCATCAGCCAACTTTTTCATCCTTTCAAACTTTTCACTTGATTCAGCAACAGGTTGTTGTTGTGATGGTGTGGGTGTTTTATCTGCTTTGTTCATGTTCAGCAACACTTGAGCTAAAGTCATCTGTTCATCATCTGAATCAGCAGAATCATTTACTCCAGCAGAGTCCTTTACACCTGCACTCTGCTCAGTCTCATCAGCAGAAACCTTCAACCCATCAGCAGAGTGTTCTGCACCAGCAGAGTCACCCTTTTCACCAACATTTTCAACAAAATCCTTCTCAACCTCCCCTGAACCTATCACATCCTCTTGATCCTTATCATTCACCACAGCCTCTTGATCATTCCTCCCCTGTTTGGAAGCATGCTCTTCCAAACTTGGTTTGGACCTCTTCTTGAGCCTCCCCTCAAGGTGTGTAACCCTTAGCTTAAGCCTCCTTATTTCAGCACCTTGAGTAGCTCTGACTGTCTTTAACTCCTTTCTTAGATCCAGGACCTCCTTTGACAATTTGGTACAATTTTCCGTCAATTCTTTCAATTGTTTCATGATATCCTCACAACTTCGGTCTGTGTAACCTGACCCGAGAGGTTGATCACTGGAATTGACATTTTGTACAGGTGTTTTAGCCGTCAAATCATCAGTTTCAAGTTCAATTCTAGCATCAACACTTCGACCTGTGTAACCTGGTCCGAGAGGTGTATCATTTGCAATGTCAATATGTACATAAGTGTCCATCAATTCAATATGTTCATCTCTGTCCTTATCACTTCGAGATGTGTTACCTTCTCCGAGAGGTGAATCTTTGGACATAAACTCAGTCTCATCCCTAGGATGAACATCTGAGCCCCCCATAAAAGCCATTTGGCTGGGGTTACCACCAGTTGTGTCAGGTTCCTGAGAACCTTCTACAAATGATGTTGCCATGGTTGAGGTCTTAATGATGTTGACACTGTCCTGTTCAACTACTAAGTTGGAAACAGTAGTGCCAGCCTCTTCCATCATGATACCTCCAACACCTGTATCAGCCTCATCTGCTACCATACTGACATTGGCCTGAGGTTGCACAATGCCCTCTTGTGAAGTCCTAGGTGTTTGGGTATTTTGTGGTTCAGTGGAAGATGACTCATTTAAGCTTGTAGATGAGGATGTGTGATGAGAAGCTGTGGGTGTTCCAGCCTCTTCATCCTCATTCACTTCAGCCACTACATTCAAGATATGCTCAGTTAAGGGAGTAATAACACCAGAAAATCCTTTCCCATTCTTCTTTAAAAAGGCAAACATCTTGATGGCCATTCTACTACAGGGCTCAACATGTACATGCCTCAATGGTTCCCTCAGCTGTCTGTTTATTATAAGTTGTAGAAACCTTGGGTACAAGTAAAACTTCTTTTTAACAAACTTCTTCAACCCCTCAAATATCATACCAGAAAAATCAAAGGGCTGCCCTGTAGCTAAACATACCAAAGCCATAGCTTGAGAAGCACTAAACTCATTCCATCCACCTATTTTGGGAAACAAGCAGTGTTGTAGAGTATGCAGTAAGAACTTCCAATGTGGATAGAGACGACCTTTCAATAATGTACTACCAGCCTCAGGTCTCTCATATCCAAAAGTCTCAAGCTCAGTCATAACTATTTCTGAGGTAATAGTAGGGGGTGTTGGGGTGCCTGATAAGCGCAAACTTCTCTTAATTGTGGTTTCACTAACTACAATATTCTCCCCATCTACACTACCTATCAATCGTTCCTCACCATCTAATACATCCAACTTAACAGTTGACCAAAATTGCTTCATATGAGATGTATAAATGGTAGGATCAGCAGTTAACGCATACCTTAACTTTGAAGCACTCAGGAAATCCATAACCTCATAAAATCCATCAGCAGCAGTAACCTTACTGAGAAATGCTATCTGATTGTGTTCTTCCGGAAACGTTCTTTGAGCCATTTGAGTTGGGGGTTTTGGGTGAAATGATATGAATTGATGTTCTTGGTGATAGTCGAATGTAATTCTTGAGCAATTGAAATGGAATTAGATCAAATTGGTGAAAGATACCGTTTCTATCTAATTAGGTTTAAGAACGCACCAAAAGTTACAATTTGACCCTTCAACTTTCAAACTCATCAGCAGAGTTATGAAAGTGTTGACCTAAAGTCAACATCCCCAAAATCTTTAAAATCACCTCCTTAAATACCATACCAACCCCACATTTAACTCCATAAATCCTTAATCACTAAATCAAATCCCCAATTCAAAACCCTAACTCCAATAACAATCAAATCATGAGTTCTTCAAAAACTCCAATCATCGAAATATCTTCAGATTCATCATCCGATGAATCACAAGGTTGGGCTAGTTACTTTCCTAAGAATGCATCAACATCACAACAGAAAGGAAAAGCAGTCATGGAAGATTCATACTCCGATCCACTCCCATCAACACCATCATCGTTTGAAGATTCAAGTGATGAGGAAACATCAAATTGGCCTGGGAAACAGCAAGGTTGGCCAAAATCAATGACCTATTACCAAGGAGCCTGGGAAATCATCCCTCAAAAACATCCAATAACCGCTGAACTGCAGAAGCAAATGGAGAAAGCCGCAGCCGACTTTGCAAAGAGTGTCCACATGCCTCATCCAGAGCCAAGTCCTGTTGAGCAGAAACCTCCAGTTCTAAAGAAAAAGAAACAGCAGAAGAAAGCAGCTCCCTCTACCAGTCAGCAGCAGGATCCACCACCACGTCCAGTGGTACTTGCACTCCCCTGTCCAAGGGTGTTTGAAGCAATGGGCACTAGGGGACCTCGTAGCAAGGTCATGCCTGACTTTGCTAAGCTTTAGGTTGTGAATCTTTGTAGCTTTATGTCTTTTGATCTTTCCTTTTGAACAATAAATGTATGATGTACTTATGCCTTTTGAATCAATGAACTTCCTCTGTTTATGTATTACTTGATTGTGTATGGATATGTATCTGCAAAAGATTAGTAGCAACCAACAAACACAAGCAAGAATATTCCATAATAACAGCAGAGTAGGCATAACAACAAACAACTAAACAGCAGACTTTGACTAAACACCAGATAATGACTAATCAACAGCACAAATTCCTACAAAACTTTACAAAAGCATACAGAGATAAGATGGTTTAAGATTTAAAGATTGATCATACCAATACTAGCAACTAAAAATTGAAACCTACTTATATCAAAACTTTTGGTAAGTAGATCAGCAACATTATTGTCAGTATGTATTTTAACCACTTGAATAAGCTTTTTCTCATAACAATCTCTAATAAAATGATGTCTTATCTCTATATGTTTTGTTTTAGAATGAAAAACAGGATTTTTGATAATACACATTGTGCTGTTGTTGTCAATGAAAATCTTTGTGTTCATAAAATTGTACCCATAATCCAGCAATTGGTTCTGAATCCAGAGCACTTGTCTACAGCAGCTAGAAGCAGCAACATATTCTGCTTCAGTTGTCAAATTAGCCACCACTGTTTGTTTCTTACATTGCCAAGAGATCAGCCTATGACCAAGATACTGACATCCTCCAGTGATTGACTTTCTATCCATAGTAGCTCCAGCATAGTCACTATCTGAGTATGCTATCAAGTCAAATGGTGAATTATTAGGATACCAAAGACCCAATTTTGGTTGACCCTTTAGGTACCTAAAAATTCTTTTGACTACTTCCAAGTGTGAAACTTTTGGGGACACTTGGAATCTAGCACAAGCACACACAGAAAACATGATATCTGGCCTTGAAGCAGTCAGATACATCAATGAGCCAATCATTGATCTGTACAGATGTACATCAACCTCTACCCCATCTTCATCCTTGAGCAAAGGTTTATTTTTATCCATTGGTGTCTTGGCTGCCTTCACATCTTTGAAACCAAATTTCTTCAACATATCAGCCACATACTTGTCTTGGCTAATAAAAATCCCATCTGACTTCTGCCTAACTTGTAGTCCTAAAAAGAAAGTCAGTTCTCCCATTGAACTCATCTCAAACCTGCTGTGCATTAACTTCTCAAATCCTTCACATAACACCTTATTTGTAGACCCAAAAATGATATCATGTACATAGACCTGAACCAGTAGAATATCCTTTTTGTCTTTCTTAATGAACAATGTTTTATCAATGGTTCCCCTGTGAAAACCATTATTCAACAAATACTGAGATAAGGTGTCATACCAAGCTCTAGGAGCTTGATGTAGTCCATACAGTGCTTTCTTCACCTTGTATACCCTATCAGGATACTTAGGATCTTCAAACCCAGGTGGTTGCATCACATAAACCTCTTCAGGTATCTTTCCATACAAGAAAGCACTTTTCACATCCATTTGATACACAGGAAAATTCTTGTATGAGGCATATGCCAAGAAAAGTCTGATAGCCTCCAATCTTGCAACTGGAGCAAAGACCTCATCATAGTCTATCCCTTCTTCCTGAGTGTATCCCTGAGCCACCAATCTAGCCTTGTTTCTGATGACAATACCTCTTTCATCTCTTTTACATCTGAACACCCATTTTGTACCAATTGCCCTTTTTCCATTAGGCAAATCAACTAATGTCCAGACCTCCTGAAGCTTGAACTGCAGCAACTCCTCTTGCATAGCTTCAACCCAACTTTCATCTTTCAAAGCCTTGTGAATGGTCTTGGGTTCTTCTTGAGATAAGAAACAGGCAAACATGCAATTTTGTAGATCCTTGTGGCTATTCCTCTTCTTAAGTGTTTGAGCAAACAATCCCTGATCAAGCAAATCACTCAACCCTTTTGATTTACTTCTAGTCTGAACAGCAGAGTGAACATCACCAATTATTTGCTCCTTTGGATGATTCCTGTGGATTCTTGTTGTTGGTGTGGGACTAACAGGTATGTCAGTCTCCAAGTTTGATAAATCAGCTTCAGCACTAAAAACATAAACAACTTCATCATCAGTATCCACATACACTTCTTCTAATTCAGGTATCTCATCAGCAGAATCATCATCAGAATCACCAGTTATATCAGTAGAGTCCTTTGGTATAGCAGCAGTGTTACCAAACCTAACAGCAGAGTGTTTGAGCCTAACAGCAGAGTGTTTTGGCTTATCAGCAGAGTGTTTTGGCCTGGCAGCAGAGTTAAGAGAACTGCTGCTATGTTCATTCCCTTGTTGCCCAACAACTTCTGACTCTTTATTCCATTCCTTATCATAATTCTTGACATCATGAGAAGGTTCATCATCACCTTCTACATTAACCTTTGGAACTTCCTTATGAACAGCAGCATCATCTGAACTTTTTCCCTCTTTATCTGTTGGTGTGAAGTACTGATCAAACTTGCTTCTTTCAATCAAAACAAACTCCTCTGCAGGCTCATCCTTCTTTGCTTGTGTACCTGCATTAGGGTTAGTTTGTGTACCTGCAGACATGTTAGTAGTACCTGCAATGACTGGTTGATAATTCATACTCTTGGTTAAAGAATCAATATCAAACATCCACTCAGGACCTTTTCCATCAACATTAGGTGTGGTTTCTCTAATTCTAACATGCAAATTTTCCACCACATGCCCAGTTCTTTGATTGAAAACCCTAAAAGCCTTACTTTCAGTAGAGTATCCAACAAAGTAACCTATGTCTGCTTTCTCACTAAACTTGCCTAAGTGGTCAATGGTGTTTAAGATAGTGACAGGACACCCAAATGGTCTAAAGAAATCTATCAGTGGTTTCCTACCATGCAATAACTCATAAGGGGTCTTATTGTGAGGTTTGACTATCTTAGTTCTATTTTGCACATAACAAGCAGTGTTGACTGCTTCAGCCCAAAAGATAGTGGGTAACTTAGACTCTGACAACATAGTTCTAGCAGCTTCAATTAAAGTTCTATTTCTCCTCTCAGCCACACCATTTTGCTGAGGAGTTCTAGCCACACTAAATTGTCTAGTTATACCCTTTTCCTCACAGAACTGATTCATTACTTGATTCTTAAACTCAGTTCTATTGTCACATCTGATGATCTTAACCTTGTGATTAAATAGGTTTTCTATCCTAGTAATAAAAGCCTTAAGAATACCAGGAGTCTCACTCTTAGTAGCTAGGAAGAATACCCAAGTGAACCTACTAAAATCATCAGTAACCACTAAGCCATACATCTTTTTGTTCAAACTATTCACATAAGTAGGTCCAAATAAGTCCATGTGTAACATAAACAAAGGTTCAGTTATAGAATTCACCAATTTGGACTTACAAGATGCTCTATGCTGCTTTCCCATTTGACAAGCAACACATACTTCAGGATTCTCAAAAATCTTTGAAGGTAATCCTCTGACCAAGTTTCCTTTCACCAACTTGTTGATAGCCTTGTAGTTCAGATGTCCAAGCCTTCTGTGCCATAGTTTAGATTCATCAATAGTGGCTTTGGCAAACAGACAAGTTAAATCTCTTTTGGGAATAATGTTCTTTATGTCCACACTGTATATGTTTTCATTTCTAGGGACTTTAAGAAGTACTAATTTGTCATCAGGTATCTTAAAGTCGGGAGATAAGACAAGACATTCAGTGTCTGTAAAAAGAACAAAATTATTTCTATCACACATTTGTGAGACACTAAAAAGATTGAACTTTAAACCATTCACCAAATACACTTTCTCAAAATCCAATTGTCCAGTTCTGATTATGCCTTTACCAACAATCTTTCCTCCTTTGGGGTCATTCCCAAAAGCAACATATCCACCATCCAAAGCTTCAAAATTCTCCAAATTGCTCTGGTCTCCAGTCATGTGTGAAGAGCATCCACTATCAAAAATGCATTTATCCTTTAGCTCCTTTTGTAGATTGCCCTGCACAGAAAGTAAGAGAATTAGTTTCTCTTAGGGACCCAAGCCATTACTGACTTGGATCTACCTTGTGCATCAAAGTAGTCAAATTTCTTCAACTGCATTGGTGCACTGCTGTGTCTGAGAACATGATCTAAAACTTTAACTTTTGGTTTCCAGACCCAGCAAGCTGAGGCTTTAACAGCATAAAAATGATTGCCCATAACAGTATCAGTAACAACTTTAGGCAAAACAGCAGAGTCTGCCTTAACAGCAGAGTTTGCCTTATCATCAGAGTTGACTATTTCCTTCTTTATGGACCCTGTTGGTGCAATAGGAGAGATAACTCTAGAAGTACCATCTCTCATCAGAACTTCCTTGGGAACCATGTTTCTTTTGGGGTGAGGGTGAGTCTTTCTAGCAAAATTTCTATGGTTCACCCTAGTGTATTGGTTCCAAGCTGGTTTCTTATAGCACTCATCTTGCAGATGTTCAAAACTACCACAGCAATAACATGCCCTCTTAAGTAATTGAAAATCAGTACCTAATTTGTGTGAAACTAGGTTGTTCCAATTTCTCTGGTTTCCCCTAGGCAAGTTATTTGTTCTTTTAGGATATACTCTAGGTGTTTATCATACTCAGCCATCTTTCTAGAGATACCTTTACCAAACCTAGGCTTAACAAAATCAACCCTTTTAGCCCTAGGTACTTTTGATTCAACAACAGTAGGAATTTCTTCCTTTTTGTTCTTAGAGGTTGAATCAGATTCTACTTCATCATCATCACTGTCAGACACCCAATCTTCAATAAGGGGTGCTTGTTCATACTTCTTTACCTCAACCTTAGGTGACTCTATTTCTTTTTCATTAGTTTCAACTACAGGTTTACTAGTTTCACCTAAAGGTGTGGCTCCAGACTCAGATATGAAAGTTAATGTCCTAGTAGGAGGGGCATTGGTACTAAGTTTTGTAGGGTGAGCTACAGCATTATATCCTATACCATTAAAGTGTCTTCCTAATGGTTTACTAAGAATGTCAGTGGCAAATTGTTGTTTTTCCACCCTAACAATGTGTTTTTCAGTCTCACTCTTAGCTAAGTCTCTAGCCTGTTCAGCTGCTCCTACTTTTTCCATAAGAACCTTAATTTCATCATCTTTCTTGATAATTTCATTTTTCAGGATAGTGATCTGATCAAGGTAGTCAATTTCAATCTTTTTATAAAACTCTAGTTTTTCTTCTAAGTTCTTTAAACCATATTCATAACTAAGATTATCTAGCTTAAGTGTTTCATTTTCCTTTTTAAGGCTTCCATTACTAGACTTAAGTATCTCAATTGTATCAGAACATGATTTAAAAGAACAAGATGATTCATTTGATACCTCAGAGTCTGATCCAGAAGAAGAATAGGCCATGAGAGCAAAATGCTGTACTTCAGGTTCTTCTTCAGCTACCAATGCACAATTTGGACCATCCTCAGCAAGATCACTCCAATCAAAATCACCTAACCCATCACATGATACCATAGCAGCAGTAGAATTTGGTTCTTCATCAGCAGACTTCTTGAAATTTTCATTGCTTCTTTTTGGTGCTTTGCATTCTCTTGCAAAGTGTCCCTTCTTTCTGCAATTAAAACATTCAGCCTTTGACTTGTCAAATCCCACACTCTTGTTCCTTCTGAACTTCATCTCTTTCCCAGTACGCTTAAGAAACCTTCTTGCCCTCATAGTAAGCATTGCAAATTGCCATTGCATATCAATCTCCTCAACATCATCAGGATCAAGTTCATCCAGATCTTGAGGCATGACTGAAGTATTTGTAGTAAGTTCAGCCAAATAAGCACAAATTGCAGCATCACTGATGGTGTTAGTGTTAGCAGAGTCAGCAGCAGAAACATGAGAACCAACAGCAGGAGTAAAAGCACCACCAGCAGAGTGTTGTTCTTGATGTCTACCAGTATTCTTGCTATTTGAGGAAACAAAAGCAAGATTATTTGTGGTAGAAGATGAACTTGACAATCCTTTCACTTCAGATTCATAAACCTTCAAGTTGTTGTACAGATCGTCCAATGTCATAGTATCAAAATCTTCCTTGTGCCTCCAAACCACTGTATGAGTGTTCCATTCAGAAGATAGACTTCTCAGAAACTTTAGATTAACATCTTCTTGAGATGGTTCAATCTTCAAAAGAGCCATCTGACTGGTTAACTTATGAAGTCGATCATAGGTTCCCTCAATGTTCTCAGAACCCAAAGCAGAAAAAGTCTCAAACTGGTGCTTCAGTAGATTCTTTCTTGATTTCTTGGTAGCCTCATTCCCACCAAATCGAAGTTCAATTGCTTCCCACAACTCTTTAGCAGACTCAAGATGATTAAAACTCAATTGATAATCATTAGGTATTCCCATCATGAGAATACTGTGAGCCTTAACCTCCAATCTTCTTTGTGCTTTCTCCTCACTTGTCTTGAGAGTCAAGACTGATCCAGTAGCAGTCTTGGTTTGCACCTTGTCGCCTTCAAGAACAACATCCCAAAGTGAGTAATCAACCATTCGCATGTATTGTTGCATCCTCATCTTCCAGATCTCATACTCTCCAGTCTTGAGCATAGGAACTCTTGAAGCAGTGACCATGTGTGTTGAATCGGCATCCATTGCTAAATTTGATGATTAGGAGATCTTTTATTCAGAAATTCTTCTTGGTACCAGTTTCTAGATCACAAGCTCTGATACCACTTGTTGATCCCAGTTAAGCTTCACGATCTTATTAATTACCTTAGATAAATCTAAAGTAATCGGTATAGAAACTGATCTTAGATTGTATATCAAATATTATGCGGAAACTAATACTTGATCTTAAGAAGAATAAACACAAACGAATTCTCAAACAACACTTCAATATATTAATACGATTGCTCTTAATAGCAATAGGGTTACAAGAAACCTTGAAGTGTAAATAATACGTATGCTAAGATAATCAAACAATCGATATCTAACTCTAACCCTAGAACCTCCTTTTATAGCGTAAGGAGTCCTAGTCGGTTTACAAGACTTCCTATACAAGAAAAATATTCATACGTATCTTTTCTATACTTATCTTAACATACTTTACATAATTAATAAGCAGCAGAGTAATCCATCTAGCAGCAGAGTCCTCGTGAGCTAGCAGCAGAGTTACACTATGCCTATTATCCAAAATAGCAGAGTTATCAAACCATCAGAGTTCTTGAGCTAATCAGCAGAGTCACATAACTATCCAGCAGAGTTATGTTTTCTCGGATCAGCAGCATTTTAGACCCAACATATTAGATTGAGAGAAATACAAGAATTACACACACACTCTCTCTAAAGCACACTTTGCTAAATGAGAGAGTGTTTTGATATATGTGATGGCTGCCACATCTATTGTAATAGATGGGCTTTCATTTGGACCAATTGTGTGGGCTAATATATGCACTACACATATATACTTAGGCTACTAACAATACTAATGCTACTAGCCCACATTTTAAAATACATATTACACATGACACTTAATGTTCTAAACTACAAATGACCATCACTTCCAAAATAGCATAAAATCAATGCTAACAATCTCCCCCTAAGGGATGGTCATTTCAATGACGCTCCGGTGATTGGTCTTTTGCTTTTGATGTCTTGAACTTCGTGTGTCAATGTATAATAGACTTGATTCATTGTTCCTTCATACTCTGTGATCTTCAAAGTATTGACTTTGAATGTTCTTACCTTGATCTACTTCTTCTGATCAGATGCGTCTACGTTGTAGATGATGATGGTGAATGGACTTCCGTCGGTACCTGCATAAGACAGTTAGCAATAAATCGTCCAGCGGCCATCATGTCGTGAGGCAAGATCCTTTTAGATCTCATTAAGACTCATACAACTTGTATCCTTTATGAGTGAACACAAGTGTATTGCATAGGAAGTGTACCTAAGAGATCTTTCGATGAATCTCATGGCTCTAGACTCAATAATGTGCGTTTTGGTTTTAGTCATCGGAGGCATGGAGCAGAGTGCCACCTTTTCAATATCAACACATCTCGGAGTGAGAGGCCGATAGATTATGTAGTGTTCTCCGTGAGAAATGAAACAAATATCTTTTAAGAGATATCTGAGTGGATAGGAGGGGTGGTGTAAATGCGTCACTGGGTCCATGACGTCTTGTCTTCAATATCAGTATCACCTTAGTGAGTACCGATAGCATATCTATTGACCCGGTTTCTGACCTAAGTTTTCATGGAGGGCTATTTCTTTTCACCCTTACAAAAACTTTTCTTTTTCATTCTTCAACCCCTTCTTTCTCCTTTCTCATTTACTCCTTTTTTCAATCTTACCTAAGGACTTCTAATTCTAGACTATTGGAATTGTCCTTGGGAAGATCCCTCCGGCTCTGGCGGATCATAGGACATAACCTAACCATAATCACCTTATAACTCCATGATTATCCTAGGTTTGTTGATCACTTGCCATAAAACCATTTGAGAAAATCTCTCAAAGTGTTCATGAATAAAACACATTTTGTTAATACTTCGAGAGTTTTGCATTTTCTTAAATACTCCCCCTTCACATGTGCATATGAGATTTAAGAAAGAATTGCACATGATGGGTAGAGTTCGCACTTTTTGAACTGATCGATTTTCAATCAATATGACCATTGCGAGACACGTTTACATCACTAGTTAGACTAGCTTGAAGTTATTACCCGTCCCAGTCATATCAAAAGATCATCTCTCGAATTGGTACATTCTACTCAGACAAGTCCTTTGCGAGACACGTTTACATCAATGGATAACCATCTTGAAATTATTACCCGTCCCGGACTAGTCTTTTCGATTACTGACATTTATCTTTCGTCAATTCGAGGGTTCATGCTGAGTCTTTTGAAGAACTCTTTTTGAGATTCACTTTATGATCACATTTTAATCACATCTTCTCCCCCTCAAAAATAGCATGCAGTGATATTTTTGATATCAACTGATTAAAATGAAACTTTTTGGAGAGATAGACGGATTTGAGCATGAAATTGAAACATTTTTGTTTTTCTACTCCCCCTTAAACAAAGCATATGGTTAAACATTTTAGTTTAAAAGCAGTTTTAAGGGTTTAGGAGGGAGTTATCTTGAGCACTTTATGAAAGATTTGGAAAAATCTTATTGAAAAATCTTGAAGAAAATGTGCTCAAGATAGAGAAGATTTTGAAAATCTTTGAAGATATGTAAGGAGAAATATCTTCATTTGATTTTAGGATAAGTGTTAGAAAAAGAAATTGGTTTTGCACAACACTTTCCTTTATTTGAAGTTCGGGTCCGAAACTGAGATGTTCCGAAGCCATCAAATTAAGCGCGGGTCCTAATCTGATATGATTAGAAGCCATTATTGAAGCGCGGGTTTTGAACTGAATTGAACAAAAGCCATTTAAGAAAAAAGTTTGAGAAAAATGACATGTTTTGAAAACATTTAAAGAACTCTCGCTCAAGCATCTGTACATGCCCGTATCATTGTTGAATGATATTTCTAAGTACGTACAGAATATTGATTATACGAGAGACATGTCAGAGAAGAATATTTTTGGATTTTTGTGATTTTATATTGTTTTTGTATTTTTTGAAAATTTTCCATTTTTGTATATTCTTTTTGATGTTTTCAAAAAATGTATATTCACAAAGAATGATTAAGTATGAACACGTAAAAGTGGAGTTAAAAGTGGAACAAGACAAGGATTTCCAAATGCGATGTTGGCATAAAGGTCTTCTCTTCCACATTCAGCGAGTGAACTCTCAACACTTTCACGAGTACCTGCAATCACAGAATCCACAAAAGAAGAATATGCACAAATAACAGTGTTAGAAGAACATGAATCATCACATTGAGGGTGTCCACTATCAACGGTTGTAGTGGTTTCTACATCCTTATCCTGATGATTTTCTCTATTACTTGTTGTGGTGCAACTATCAAGAATCTTTCCTGTGGGAATCCATCTAAGACCAACTGATTTAAAAACTTTTCCCGTGGGAATCCACCTAGGGCAAGATCTAGGAGTTGTTTCCTTTTTAGATGCAGCGGAAGTCTCATTTTGAGAAACACTACGTCCTGTAGAGATCCACCTAGTTGGTTTCTTAGCCTTTTGCTTCTTAGCAATGGGTTTGTTGCTATTTGGTGTCTTAGAGGATTGTGCCTTTGCACTTGCATTAGTTTTCTTGATATACTGTGCAACACATGCATCATGATTAGCTGAAAAGACACATTTTTGACATGTAGGACAAACAGATTCAACATTCTTGTTTAAAGCGGCAACCTTAACTTTGTCACTACTGTCATTTTGAACTAGCTTTGTGTTCGAAGAGGAATTTAAATTCTTGGTGTTGGATTCTACGTGGATAACATTTTCTTTTTCGCAACTACTCTTAGATGCAAGCCAATCCCTAGACTTTAGTTGAATGATCCTAGGTAGTGGTTTACTACTGCTAGCAGTGCTTTGTAATGTTGTAGAATTCATCACTCTAGGTTTTGTTCCTAAAATTCCGTCTTGTTGAACCTGTGCCTTTTGCCTAGCTGTTTCTAGGTAGTGATTGTGGACCGTTTTGTTTGAACCAACTGATTCCTTAACTGTTTGAGTGGTCACATTCGGTGAGCAATTCCTAGAAAGGCCAGGTGCTATCACTTTTGGTGTTTTAGGCAAGGGTGTTGGAGTGACTGGTTTTGTCAAATCAATTGTCACATCAACTGTTGGAACCGATTGAGAAATTGACATTTTTAGTTGTTCCGAAGTTGATGGTTTTGAAAACTTAGTTTCCTCACCCTTCCTATTTTGACTTTCAAGCTGAGACTTCAAAAGATCAATTTTTTCTTGCAAACTTTTGTAAGAACGCTCATACGACAATTTGTCATATTTGCATTCTTCCTTTTTCTGATCAAGTTGTTTAAAATATGTGACATTTTGTTTTTCAACCTTTGCGAGCGCATTTTCATATTTTAAAACAATTTCAGAAGTCTCAGCACGGAGTCTTTCATCATCCTCGACAGAATATGTTTGGAAAATAATGGACATGATGTCGGTCGATAGAGCTTCGAAGCAGAGATTGTCATTATGCTTTTCCAAAACTTTTATGTGTTCCAAGTATTCATTAGCTTCCTTCACTAAGAATTTGTGGTCCTTAACAAATTTGGCTGACTCTTTCAAAAGACATCGTTCAACATTAAGAACTACCGCATAAATTGCAGCAATATGTGGATTAATTTCCGATTAAAAATTCTTTTTAATTTCATCCTGAACACCTGGAAACCATTCAAATTTTTGATTATTTGTTTTGGAAGCCACAATACTTTTAAGTGTTTCAATTCTCTTTTTAAGATCAACCAAATATAGTCTAGCTGCACTTGAATCATAAGTGTTTTTAGATGCCATTTGTTCGATGTTAGGCAGATATTTTGAAACAGCTTTTTGTTTTGAGAAGACCACTGGTCTTTGAAAAAACAATTGTGACTCCTTTTGAACAAGATGAACCCCAGCAAGTTTGTTAGCTTCATTATAGTCAATGGGTTTTATTTCTCTGTTCAATTGTCGCATTTTGTTTCTGCTCTTTTCGGAAAGCTCAATCGTTTCACTAGAATCATAACCCGGAGGAGGGTCATGGATAGCATTTATTAAATTACCATTATAAAGCACATTCTGTTCTTTTTGAGCTTTCTTGAGATTATAAGGGTTTTCATAACCGATAGCCACCTTTTTTAATGTATGTAAAATCGGGTTTGGATCGTTTATTAACAAGTTAACTGTTTGTGCAGAATGACCCGTTTTTACAAGCAAATCATCCAACTTTGCAATGGTTTCCTTTTTGTCATTGATCTCTTTAAGAAGATCCTTTTCACGTTTTGAAAACCTTTCATTCAACTCGTTCTTTTCTTTTTCAAGATTAGAATAAGTTGATTTTTGTTTTGAAAGCTGGTTGATTAGTTCAGACATTTTATCGCAATTCCAACTTAGATAAACTTATCGCAGTTGGACAACCTTATCGCATTTGCCAAAAAAAAAAGAGTTTTTTGGCGGGAAATGTTGAGTAAAATTTATTTTTCACAGGAGACTTTACGGTCCATTTTTACGCAAGATTCAAATTCTGGTACAAGAGTGAAAATTTTGGCTCAAAATTCAAATTTTTTGGTCAAAATTCGAATTTTTCGGGGAATTTTCGGCGTAAAAATTTCTTAAACTCAAATTTTTCCGGCATCATTAGAATTGCATTTTATGGCATTTTTCACAACATCACAAATGATATTATCGGACTGCACCTTCAACATCACCACGTATAGCCAAAAAGATCCTGATCAAGATTCACAATCAAATGACAATGGTTAAATTATTAGCTGTGACTACGGGGATGATTCGTTATTATTTATTTGGGTTTGAAGTAAGGTTTTACAGACGCGTGTACTTATTTCATCTTCTTTCTTTCTACCCTACCGCGAAGATGACTTGTTTGGGCATATATTATTAATGGTGACGAAGACTTGGATATCTAGTTACTTTTGTGATTCTCTCTCTATTCTCAAAAAGTAGCTATCACTTTAAGGAGTTACGTTGTAGTGCTCAGTGTCTCACGTAGTTGAGGATATGTCAAGAGGTTTTGTGCCAATACTTCTGTTAAGGGTATAGGGTACACCGTTCTTAGTCACAAGGATAGTACAAGCTTAAGTCACAAATCTGGGCGATGTTACTTCATTCTCAAGTTCATCATATTGGGTTATCATCACATGTGGTTACTACATGAAGCCGTTGTTTTTTATTCAGGAGGTTATATTGGGTTCATCGACATCTTCTCACAGGCTGACTGGGTTTAATGATAAAGTGCTTCCAGTTAATACTTCACGTACACAACATTATGCTGATTCCGATAAATCGTAACCAGCAGGGGAGAGAAATGTGTACATCGAGGTCTCACAAAAAGTTCACGTGATCGGGCGTAATGATTTATGAAATGATTTGATTTGTGTCGGAGATTGGTTGATTCTATGTCTTATCCTCTACTCATCTTATTCTACGTACTTCTACCTTTTCCACCTTCAACAATTTCGGGCAACAAAATCAAGATGATCAGTGGTTCAACTTGTTACTTTGGTGTTATCATTTCATGTGTATGTTATGGGCTGATTTTTCATATGAAAGATAACTGGGATGCATTTGGTGAGATGAAGATGTTGATACCCTGTTCCCCCAAATGGATAATCTTGAAGAAGGTCGAGTATACAGTCTGTTCTACATTTTCCGCTGCATGTTAGAAGACTAAAGACGAAATGCATTTAATTATCAAAAGACTTCTTCAGATTCAGGGCAATCATCAGAAAGGTTGTCAGTTTGGGGGAGAGCACTAATTAGGGGAGAGCACTCAGGGCACGCTGAATTAAACCCTAATTAGAATTGCTCACATGGTTCTTCTGCAAGTAAAGAAATGAATGCTGAGAAGACTCTCCAAGCTGAACGAAGTAATGATGTTTGAAGACTATTCTCTGTGCTTATGGTTTATATTTTACTTGTAAGGAACATTGTAAGCAATTCCCATATGACTTCACTTTGGGGAGAGATCGGTATGGAGGTGGAGGAAACACATTAAACTCGAACTAAAGATTAAACATTATAAATTTCGGTTTATTGATTGGGGAGGTATGTATGTTTTCTAAAGAGAGAAAACATACACACCTCATGAACCTGTGAATCCTCAACCCTCCAAATGTGGATAAGGAGGGTATTTATACAAAGAATACAATGACTAACTTTAATATTCCCTCGTTAGCATTTACTTTATCCCGCCAAATGCTTTGGCGAAAAATTACTACACGTCCCCGCTAAAAAGTCTGATTAAAATAAATATTTACTATCAGCGGGGACATGTCCCCGCCGAAAGTAATAGCTAAAATTTACTCCATATTATCAGATCTAAACACTTAGCGGAAAAAAAATAATAAAAAAATAAAAAATATATAACACTCATCTCTCTTATCTGCTTCTGCTTCGATCTGCTTCTCCACCATAGCAGCACCATCTCCACCACCACCACAACACCACCATCTCCACCACCACCACAACAACACCATCATCTCCACCACAACACCACACTCGCACCGCTGTGCACGATCGATGCCCTCTCCTCATATAATTCTTTCCTCAACCCCCTCCTCATTTAATTTTTTCTTTTTCTCATCTCCTTTCTTCCTTGGTCCATCTCTTTTACAAACCTAGGTATTAATTTTTATGATTTTTATTAATTATTGATTTTTTTTTAATTTCTTTATTTTTTGGTTATTTGTTAATTTTTGCAATGTATGTTAACTATTTTTTTTAGTAATTGTGTTTTCTGATTTTTTTTTAATTTTTTTTAATTTTTGTGTTAATTTTTTTTGTTCAGTCTGTTGCTGAGAATCGAGGCCGAGAACCGAAGCAAGGAGCGGAACGTGCCTGCTATCGAGACCACAACCGAGGTTTTCCTTATTATTATTATTATTATTATTATTTTTTGTTTATGTGTTACCGGGGACATGTCGCCGCCAAAAGTTTATAGTGATTATTTTAGCTGTTTATATATAGGGGTTGTTTGGCTATTTATCAGTTAGTATAAACTGATAATGTGATTGTATATGCTTAGAGACGAGTGAAAGTGGCTGAGTTACCTGCTGTCAAGACTAGCTAGGGCTGTTTGGAACTACTTTTAGATTTAGGTTTTAGTTGTGTAACATATGGGAGATGCTTGATTGAGATTGTGTGATAGATCAGTTGATTTCAATCATTTAGGTTTAGTATATATTGATGATTTGTTGAGTGTACCTTATAAAACTTATACAGTACTGCTCAAGCAACTCGCCTAATAGTGTGAGATTTTGGGCCTCTACAATTAAACAACTTAACGTGTACAAATTTCTAATCTTGCAAGTAACAATCATCCACATGTTTTTTTTCCTTTTTTTCTTTTTTTTTTGTACATTAAATTCTTATATTTGTAAATTTTTGAATTGTAGGTTATTTTGAGATTCATTCACTAGCCGTGATTCATTCACTTTCCCTCATCAGTACGTTTCTAGAATTATAATATTTTGTTTTTGAATTTGATTTTAAGATGTTAGTCGTTTGTTTATAATTATATGGAATTTGATTATGTTAGACTATTGTTAATGATTTTAGGAATTTAGTGATTAATTTCGGAAAGTCCCCGTCCGAAGTTAATCATCCCATAGAAAACCCGTCCGAAATTAATTTATTAGAAATTAATTTTGAAAAGTCCCCTGTTTGGGACTGCTTTTTGAATGTTTTGTCTCATTTAGGATATGAATGCGTATAATTGATTTACTATTTGTGATGTAAGATATTGATCTCAAATTGTAATTTGTTAAACGACACTTATTTGAATGAAATTGTTATCGAGTTGTTAAATGTGTTTATTTATTTATTTATTATTATCTTTTTTGGTATATATTGTTATTTATTTGAATGTGTGTATATATATGCGTATATGTGTTTCTTCACTAATTTCTATGTTCTAGTAAAGATGGCGGATGTTGTAGCTACGAGCCATGGTGGTGATGGAGGTCACGAGCCACCCCGCCGTCCCGGGAGGAGGATAGGCACCAACTGCGAGCGTAAGAATTTCTCGATTATTTTAATTAAACTTGATCATTATTTGAAATTGATAACTTGTTATTTTATGTCACCATCACTTTAATTTGATTACTTGCAGGCTCTAATTCGAGAGCTCCCAGGCCTAAGCCTACGAAGCCTGGGTCGAAAATAGGGAAAGGCGGGAAGGTGGTTCGCGGTACTACCAAGAACGAAGCCTTACACGCCATGAGGAATGATACAGGGCGCCCGGTCTCGATCAGATTTACTAGGAATGCCAAAGGCATGTGGCAGCATGTAGGCCTTGACGCTTCGTGGTTCTCGAACTATGTCGGGAGCTTGATACGGGAAACCATTCCACTATATCACGATTCGTGGGATGATGTTCCAGAGGCCAAGAAGGCACACGTGGATAACCGGCTCCACGTAAGTTTTTTTTTATCTTTTATTTTTTTAATTATTGTGTTTATTTATTTTAAATGTGTTTATTTATTTAAATTTGTATATTTATTTTAATTATATTTTATTGCAGCATTTCTTTGATCTCACCCCCCACATTGCCGGTACAAATGGAGATGATATTGTCACTATTATCGAAGTTTACCTGAAAAAGATATACAATGACAACAAGTACAAGCACAAGAAGAAACATTTTACAGAGGCAGGTGGGGTCGAGAAAGTGGACGAGATCAAGGCAAAGCGTCCCGAGAACATGGAGGATGAAGAATGGGAGAGGCAGTTAAATTTCTGGATCGACACGTACTTTGTTATTATTATTATTATTATTATTATTATTATTATTATTATTATTATTATTATTATTATTATTATTATTATTATTATAATAATAATAATAATAATAATAATAATAATAATAATAATAATAATAATAATAATAATAATAATAATAATAATAATAATAATAATAATAATAATATTTCATTTATATAATAGTTTTTATTATTTATAATAAGCAGATTGAGCACTGGAGCGACCCGAAGAAGTTGAAGATCGGGGAGATCAACAAGCAAAATAGGAGCAAAATGAAGACTGCCACCCTTCATGGATCACATTCCTTAGCCGTCATAGATGATAACTTCGTAAGACACTTTTTAATCATTTTATTTATATATATAGTGTTGGGTGAGTATTGATTGATTTTATTTATAAACAGTTGAGCTCCCCCTCCGCCGACTCCGAGGATACTAGAGACCATATCGACATGTACAGACACACCCATACCAGAGACGGCGTCTGGGAGTCTGAGGAGGCCGAATCCAGATACGTAAGTATAATTTATTTCCAAAAACTCACCAACATTAATGCAATATAATAAATCACGACTTATATATTACTTTTCTTGTTTTTTTTTTTTTTTTTTTGTAACTAAACAGAATGAGATGATCCGGCTGCGGTCAGAGAGCACCTCCTCTGGGACGCGTATGTCAGATACAGATATCTTGCGCCAGGTGATCGGCGGCAAGCAGAGGGGACATATTCCTGGCATAGGTCCAGTTTTACCTGGCGGTGGTCACAGGCCGACTCTCAGCTCCTCACGAGCTCGTGAGGAAGCCTCCTTGTTCTCACTGCGCGAGACCGTGACGCAGCAAGGGAACACGCTGCAGATGATTCTGGATTGGGCGAGGAGACAGCCGGGCTTTCCTGAGGACCTAGCAGCGGGATTGCCGGGGACATCAGGATCCCAGAATGCGTCGGCGGGTGAGTCTAGACCTACAGGGGAGGGTAGTCGGGGAGCTGGGGGTACTGGGGGTAATGGGGATGGTGGGGAGAATGGGGATTACTGTATGGGTCGGATGGGTCACTTTATATTTGTTTTGGGTTATTGGACATAGTTGTGTAGATTTAGATGGATTATTATGTGTTAGGATTCCCACTAAATTGTTCCTGGCTAGCTTATGTATAGTTTTGTAGAATATCATGTGGATCACGGTTTTTGAACCGTTTTTGGCGAATTTGGATTCATATGATTATGTTTAGCGAATTTGGATAGTTATTGTAAAAACAGGTTCTATGTTTAGCGAAGTTGGCGAATTTGGATTAATATAATTTTTAGCGAATTTGGGTTTAATTTGGTGTTGTAGAAGGGGATCCCAACCATATATTTATAGGGCATGGATTAGGGTTTAGGCGTAGAGTGGGCCGCTGTCTGCCGGGCCTGGCCCATTCCTGGCCCAGTCCAGGCTATACGTTCACAAGCCCCCCAAGTCTAGTGTG
This sequence comes from Artemisia tridentata subsp. tridentata, assembly GCA_021014915.2. NCBI lineage: Eukaryota > Viridiplantae > Streptophyta > Magnoliopsida > Asterales > Asteraceae > Artemisia > Artemisia tridentata. Next base: position 129,643,508 of record CP139508.1, read on the forward strand.
ACATAGTGCATGGCTATGTTATGCTAGACTTAAGTTCTTGTTCATGGCCTCGTAGGCCCATGTATACGCAACTCAGGTGTGCACATGGGACGGACCATACCGCGCAGCCCAAATGCGACAGTGCGCACTGGGTCCATGGCGCAGTCCTGTTTAGCCCATTAGACTATATCCGAATCCGCGACCTTGTAGGCGCGTCCGTGGTGACCATGTTCCATCCTGAGTAACACCCGTTCTTACATGATGGGGAGGGATGCGCATATGCTAGGTTTCCCGCCACAGTGTGACAGTAAAGACCCCGTAAGAAGAACACGTAGTTCTATAGTTGGGGTAACACTGACATTGCGATTGTGAGAGTCTCACAATGGTGAAGGTGGATCCCGTATGCCGCATCCTGGGTTAGGGCGTACCTTTTGTACCAGTAGCGATGCAGCATGGTGCGACAGAAGACGTGCTTCTGTGGCAGAGGTGCGCGCTGTGCGCGACAAGGAGGTGTGAACATTACATCCGTCTTTACAACCGACAGAGGACGTCTCCCCTGCGGCAAGATGGTGCGAATATCCAAATCCGTCTTTGTACCGGGCTTGCATTACCTCTTTCGTACGATCTGCTTCCAAATATACATGCGTTACGCGTACGGAAACAGTGGTATTATATACCCTGGTAGCCCCCCAAGTTTGATGGTGCTACTCATGTAGGAGCATTAAACTTAGTTATTCAAATCCTGAAAAACACTTAATGCAAATATTAAAAGTATATGCCGCGAATCGCAACATATAAAACCTAATGAAGTAAAAGATTAGCGTGAAGCAATATATAGCACATAGCATGTGAAATTAACACATAAGATAAGTAGCAGTGCGAATTACACCTATCGTGAGGTTTTACAAACTACATAAATAATTAATTGTTTTTATTTATTTATTTATTTATTTATTTATTTATTTATTTTATTTTATATATATATATAAAAAAAACAATAACCCGGATGGACACACCGTGACCGCGACTAATAGTTGCAATCGCACGCACAGACGCAGATGGATGTATCGTGACCGCATAGACTCGATCGTTTGTGGATGATCGCAGATGAACATAACATGACCACGGCTTTTGCCCAGTGCGCTCATGGCGATTGACTAGCATCGTGGTGCCTGTACTGTTCCCGCTTTTGTCCAGTGCGCTCATGACGATTGACTAGCTAATCTGCGAAGATGTCCGAACGCACAGCCTAACGCGGGTAGATTTATCGTGACTGCGTTCGAACGTGCAAACAAGCGCGAACAAGCATACCAACCGTAAAAACATTATGTGCGCGAATTAATTCGCGGCTAAAAGATAAAGTAGGTCCGATCGTGCGGACTTAGTGCGACTATAGATAAAATCGTGTTTACCAAGTTAAAAGATTTACATAAAATCTTCTGAATATTTAAAAGATAACATATCTTACCGATTTAAAAGACATGCACAAAAAATATTGGGATATCTTTTTAAATTTTAGAAAACATTGGTAGTATCTTATTACCAATTTCAAAAAATCAAAATACCGGCTTTTGAACTCGATGGTTGCTTTCCGGTGATGTGAGAGCACGAAACTTGTCGGGTCCCACGGATGGCGCCAACTTGTTGATACATAATCTGGCGCGGGCTGGATTCGACGACTCTCCCTGGTCCGTTAGTCGTCTTCTCGAGCCCTGAGTAGACCTGTTCAACAAAGAGAACCCGTTAGGAGTGGACCCGAGGCCGTAGCCCCGGGATCCACCTCCGACGGTCAAGTTAGTATCGATGCGATATAGCCTACAAGAGTTAGGTTTAGAATAACCTGTTCTGTTATGTTATTATCTCTCTGAAGAAGGGGATCTCAGCCATATATTTATAGGGCATGGATTAGAGTTTAGGCGTAAAGTGGGTCACTGTCTGCCGGGCCTGGCTCATTCCTGGCCCAGTCCAGGCTATACGTCCACAGTAGGGGTGTCTTTTTATAATCAAGAGGTAACAAATTCGATCCATGGCATGCCTTCTTTGCTTTTGTTTTAACTTTTCTGATATAAGTATTTAGAATGACAAAAATGGCTCCTTAAAATTTTACATGTAATACTTTTATTATTTCCACTTTTTAATATTATTACATCTCAAATAGTTTTACTTTTGTATTATTGTTTTTCAGACTATTTTAACTTCTTTTTGACATATTTTATTTGAAAAATACAATTATTTTACGTATTATACTACTAAACATGTATTCAACTAATTATGCATACGCTACATCAAAGCATGTAAATTTATGTTAACTTTTTCAATACTAAAAATATTATGGAAGCATAAATTAATATGAATGATAAGCTTATTTCGGCGTGTGAATCTTATATCAAAGTCTCCGCAACAGCGCACAAAATCTAATAATATGCATTATTAAGGATGCTCCAGTGGTGGTTGCCCCCGAACACAACGCGAGGGGCAAGCACACCTCGTTTTTTACTAATTATCACTTTGGGTTATAAATATGAATTACGGTTAATAAATAAATTAAAAACTAAAGAGTAACTAAATCATACCTAAAAAAAAACATGCTTGAATTCTACTACATGAAAATCATAACATTAAAACAAAAACTAACTGAAATAGAAAAAAAGAAAAAAAAAAAATTGTGGCTTGAATCATACATGGTAATCTTATTAAGGTTTGTTTATAGTGAAAGTCAATTCAACAACAGAAAATTCATATTTTATAATAAGTGTACATCGAATTTCAAATTTACCAAAAAATGAAAATAAAAATAACTTTTAACAAGAAATTCATATATCTTTTATATAATAAAACAAAACCCCTAGTGGGGACTTTTTCATTTCAAAAAAATCAAATCATACCTTATTAAGTAATAATCAAATTATTATTATTATTATTTTCTTAAATATTAAATAAGAAAAGCCTAAATACTTCTAAATTTATCCATATTTTATAAAAAAACGAATGTGATTTGTAATCATTCAAAAAAAACTTACAAAAATATATGTGTCAAAAACTAAAAAAAATAAAACTTTAAAACGGTGGAGCAAGTTTTTCAAAGATTTGGGCTTAAACTTAAAATTCAGTATCATTCCCACTAAAAATCTTGAAGTCCCGACATTCCCAAATTCCTCCTCCATCAATCAATATTAAAACCCAAGAACATCTCCTCCAAATCTAATTAATATTAAAACTCACTACATTCGTAAATAACCCTAATTCAATACCTCAATCAAAGTACAGTGGTTTTGAAGGTTCTGTTATAATAATTAAAACCCGAAATTAAAAATAATAATTTATTTAAAAGATTAGAAAAAACCCCGCGCGTGCGCGGGCATTATATCTAGTATACACGTACAAAAAGAATATACTAAGCAGCCAAACATATAACAATGATCAATAGATGTATGTCTATGTGCACTAAACAAAAATAAAAATAACAATAATAATAAAATAAAAAATAATAAAAATACATGTATTTATGAATTAGAGTACATAAATAAACTACAAAACTAACAAATAATTAATAAACCATAATAAGACGTACATTAAGAAAACATTTTCGTCTGAAATCATATGTATGTGAATTTATGAATTAGGTTTCACAATTGAGCATTTCAAAACAGATTTAGCATATTCATTCAATTTTTATATATATTTTTTCTCTTAATAAGTTTGTCTTGTAAACCTTTATGAACTTACGCTCAAATAATTCATTTCTAAGTCTAAAAAGATGTGTCTGGCATATTTTTAGCTTTGTCAAAAGTTCAATATATATCTCATATTTGTAATAAATCTAATGAAACAATACTAAATATTCATTTTTTTTTTTATTAAAATAAAAAATATAAACTTTCACCTTTTTTTTTAAATTAAATATCTCGCAAACCGTTAATTGTTACGCGAAAAAAATTATACCATCGTGATGAGAATTAAATTATCTTTCTATAGATATGCATTATTATATACTTTTGACGAACTTTATTTTTTTCAAATTTATCGCCCTGAAAAATCACATGTGATTTGTAAAAATCATATGTGATTTGTAAAAATCACATGTGATTTGATTTTTACGAATCACATGTGATTTTTACAAATCACATGTGATTTTTACAAATCATATGTGATTTTTTAGTCGAAATTTAAAAAAAATAAATTAAAAAAAAATCGTCGAAAGTATAGAGAAATGCATATCTATGTATAGATAATTTAATTCTCGTCGCGATGGTGTATTTTTTGTAACTTGAAGATTTATCGTTTGCAATATATATTGTTTAAAAAAAATTATGAAAAATTGTTTTTTATTAATTTAGATAAAAAATGAATAGCTAAAATTGGTTCTTTTGATATATAACAAATATGAGATCTATACTGATCTCAACTCTTTTAGCTTTAGGGGCTATCATAATAATTTTGAGGTTTATGAAATACTCTTTGCAACTTTTTTTTCTTTAAAAAATTCAGTTTTTGTTTGTATAGACCATCTTTTGTCGTGTGAATGATGTAATTATAAATGGCAACTTGCTAGCGTGACTTTGTAATCAAAATTAGTTATTTAGTGATTCACGGGGTAATTGTAATTCTAATTGGAATTGATCTAATGTGAAATTATTATCTAGTTTAAGTATCAAATCACAATTAATTAATGGGTTTTGCTAACAACAAACCAATGAGTTTTGTTTAAGCTTACCATAAATAACAACGTTTTCAAATATGAACTCATAATTTCTATAAATACATGATTTCAACACATATAATTAAGGTAAGTGAGTTTTAATAATGTATATATTAATACCAAGTGACTTCATATTTGGAAACATTGTTAATTATGGTAAGCTTAAACAATACTCATTGGGTTGTTATTAGCAAAACCCTTAATTTATTAGTTTTTAACTTTTGACTAGTTACTAATGAGATGGTATATTTGTTTGGAGAGGCACACTTCTCTAATTGATTTGCACACTAAAAAGCAGAGGGGTCTCGGATGGGTGTGCAATAGGTTGCTGTCGCACAGGGCCTCCACTTAAAATAGGTCAAATTTTTATTAGTTTTGCATATATATATATATATATATATATATATATATATATATATATATATATATATATATATATATATATATATATATATATATAAAATTAAACATATATGAGTCATAGAGTCACGATCCTTTGCAAAGTGGTAGTAAATAAAAAGTGTAAAAAGACACTCATCATGTGACACGTGTCCCCCCAATTTATTTTATTCAAAAAATCCGTCCAAGGGTAAAATGGTCATTTGACCCGTTTTTACATTTCCTACTTAAATTTCAAACGCACATAACTCTTAAACGTCAAACTTAAAAAAAAAAATCAATTTCACCATAATTTCTAAAATTAAATCCTCTTTAATTTGGTATAAATCTTGTTAAGAATTTTGAAATTTTTTTTATACATATCAAATGGGTCTTGATTTTCTTTATTTTTTTAGCATTTTCGACCATATTTTTTACCCTCATAAATACCGAATCGTGAAAAACTTAAAACATGAAATTTGTAGACTTTTGTTCACTCTTTACCCAGAAATTTGAATCACTCAAATTCAATATGATATGAGTGAGATATCGCACTTTAAAGATGATGTTTTAGTCATATTTGTTGCATACGAGATATTTGATAAAATGTCTAGATTAGATTTTTAATGTTAAAATTGCGTTAAATGCACTAATTTTTGTACCACAATGCATCATTAACCATTTTATCACTGTAAGATTCAAAAAGTAATGTTTTTTTAATTGTTATTTTCTTAAAAAAATGTACGCAATGTGTGTTATTGCGTTTTTTCCATAAATTTGACCAATATTAAATTCGAATTAGAAAAATTGTAAAAACTAAAAAGTTATAGATTTTAGGTCAATCTTTACCATGGTTTTTGAATGCTTCAAATCCGATGTCATATGAGTGAGATATCACACGTTAAAGTTGACGTTTTAGTCATCAGTTCATGAGTCTTGTTCATGAACTGATGAACAACTTAAATGACCCCTAACCTGTATTTTGATTAGAATAAAAGCGCATTTGCTTGAGGACAAGCAAATCTCAAGTGTAAGGGTATTTGATGAAGCGAAAAGTGTACCGCTTTTAAGGGGTCATTTAAGCCCTAAATCGTATTTATTTGATCAAATATTGCCCTAAATCGTTCCTTTTGTCATTTTAGGTACTTTTGAGGAGAAATCTGGAAAAGGAGGCATTTTGGACGTTTTTGGAGCATTAAAGTGAAGAAAACGACAAAGTCTCAAAAATCGGCTAAAAGTTACCTTTGACGGCGTCATATTTTACTCTGGACGGCGTCATGGCTTGACAAGAAAAGGTGGATGTGAAATTTACTCATGATAAGCCAGTGAAAATTGCATGTAAATTCTGACGGCGTCATGCTTTAACCTGATCAAGGACGTCACGGCTTAATTCAAAGAGGGACGGCGTCACGTTCAAGGTCTGACGGCGTCAAGCCTTGATAAGCCAGAACGGATTTTGGAGAGCTAAAGAGGGACGGCGTCAAGAAGGCCATCCGGGAACCCTAGAAGCAGCGAGGTGACGGCGTCACACTCCATAAGGTGACGCCGTCAGATGTAAAAATCTATATATAGTTTTGCAATTCTTTGTCATGAGAGAGAGCTTAGTGTGGAATTTTTGGGAGAAAACCCTAAGACGATTTTAGCATCTTTTTCAAGGCTTTTTGCCTTGAGATCTTCCATGTTACATTGAAAGATAAGTTATCAATTAATCATTCAATATGTCTATGTGTTGTTTGATTTTATCTTGTTCTTGTCTTTTGTTTAACATGTTAGGCTAGATTTATCTTGTGTTTGCTTAGATCTAATGAAACTTAGCTATTGATTATTGGTTATTAGTGTGTTATTAGTTGTATTGGATGATTGTTTATCTATATTAGGCTTAAGAAACCTGGCTAACTTCCTATTCGGTAACTTGCTTGAACGTCTTAAGAAACATGAACCAAATGCGTACTAAAGGTTTTTATGGTTGTATTTAATGCACAAGCGAATTCTAGTGATCCCATGTTAGGAGCTTCCTAGCCGGCTCGACATAGGAGTGAAGTAGGAGCTTGTAGAGTTGGGGAAGTACGTACGCCACCCCACGATTGGTATTAAGGAATACACACGTCATCCACGCGACTAATACACACTAATCAACCGGTAAAAGATAGTTAGGGAGTAAGGAAATCTAAGTAAACACATTTCTCTACACTTAAGTTCTCACCAACTTTTTATTTTCAGTTATTTATTTTATTTGCATTCGTAGTAATTTGGGTTAGTTGACTAGCAACTAATTCCGCCCACTCTTTCAAACCCGAGATTTTACTTGCTTTCATAAAAATTATAAAAAATACAAAAAGAATCTTCTTCAACCCTTAGACCTATTAGAGTAGTCTTTCATACCTAACGAACACTATTCCCTGTGGAGAACGATCAATCCCCCGTACTTACCACTACACTATACTACATCGGTCAGGTACACTGCCTGGTGGGGTTGTAAGCCTCTTGGGATCCCTCGAGAGGTAAAACCTGTTGTAAGGTTGCAAAACCACGCATCAAGTTTTTGGCGCCGCTGCCGGGGAATAGTTATTGTTTAGGTTGAATTTTTATTTTATAGGTCTACTCACTAGATTCCCTTCTAGTGAGATTTTTATTTTATTTTTCTAGGTCTTCTTTAGTCTATCTATTTTCTTCGTTTCTTTGTTCGTAACCATTACCATTGGACATCATGGAAGATGGTAATATCCTTAATCCCAACAACCCACCACCACAACAACCACCACCTCCTAGAGCCCGTACTTTAGGAGAGTATTCCCGTCCTAGCCACCATGGCTATCGAAACACCATTGAGCTCACTCAAGGAGCCAATATCACACCCTTGCGATCCGACACCATCCGGTTGGTGAAAAGCGGATCCGCATTCCATGGACTTCGATCTGAAGATCCTAATCAACACCTCAAGGACTTTCTTAAAATCGTTGATTCTATAGACCTTGATGTTGCCACTCGAGAGACGACCCGATTGCGTCTCTTTCAATTCTCTCTGCGGGATCAAGCTAGTCAATGGCTAGAACGTCAACCCGCAGGATCCATCACCTCTTGGGATGATCTCACTACTCGTTTCCTTGCTCAGTTTTTCCCACCGGGAAGAACTACCAAGCTAAGGAATGATATCTTGATGTTCCAACAACGTCAAGGCGAAACTCTCTACGAGGCATGGACTCGATTCAAGGACTTACTCCAAAAAGTCCCTCACCATGGCATAGAACTTTGGCTCCAAGTCCAAATCTTCTATGACCATATCAATCTCTACACAAGGCAAACCATTGACCAATCGGCCGGTGGTAAGCTACGTGATCTAAGTGCGGAACAATCATGGGCTCTCCTAGAGGATCTTGCTCTTTATGACAACGAAAGTTGGAGTGATCCCCGTGATTTGAATAAAACGATCAAGGCAATATCTTTGCCTTCGAACAATTCAAGCACTTCCGACCTTAGGATCATAGAACTTGAAGACCAAGTCAAGTTTCTTATGAAATCCTACGAGGCTCCTAAACCTTCAAGCCAAGTGAACAAAATCACTTCTTCATGTGAATTATGTAGTGGTCCCCACGACACTCGTGATTGCATGGAACTCCCCGAACAAGCTTTTGTGGACTACGCATCCTCGCGTACCGACGGAGCGGGAGACAAGTGGTACACTTTCAAACCCGAGCCAAACCCTTATGGTGATTCATACAACCCCTCATGGAGAAATCACCCAAACCTTAGGTGGAAACAGAACCAAAACGCACAACAAACCAATTCTTCCAACCCACCTAATCGTTTTCAATCAAGCGGTTCCAACTCGAACCGTACTTTTAACAACAATCCTTCCGGCAATGGTAGTACCAATAACTTTGAAGGATTGATGTCTCAATTTATGGCATCTCAAGAAGCTCGTTTAGCCAAGTTTGAAGCCGAATTCAATCAACAACAAACGGAGATGACCAATAAAATTGACAACTTGTTGAAAGCCCTCAATAACCAAGTGCTATCACCTCCACATAAGGACGCTAGGAACACAAATAGCGGACCCCAAGTCAAAGACCCTTCTTCATCCAAACATGTCCACTTCGTCAACGTTGTCACTATTAAACCAATCGATAGGAGCATGGAAGAAAGTGACAAGAATGAGGATAATAGTGAACCTAAGGATGAGGATAAGAAATTCGAGGTTGATAAGGAAGTTAGGACAAATGAGATTGAAGAAGTAGATGATGATGAGGACTACTTCAATAGGCTACCCACTAAGGAAGAGCGCGCATATCATACAAACTTATTCGATGACCCCGAGACACCATACTTCCTAGGTAGACCAATCATTGAAATAGGCGACCCTTCTAATCTCAACATACCATGTAACATCGGACATGTGCATGTGTGGAAAGCCTACATCGACCTTAGATCACCCATAAACATCATGACTAGAGCCCACTACAACTTGATAATGAAAAATCAACTTGGGTATAGGATGCTCCCTGACAAGGGATGGATGAGTAACTTCACGGGAAGAGTTAAGGGATTACCGGTTTATGTAGGAAACTTCACCTATGTCACCGACTTTGTAATTGTAGAAGATATCCGCCCAATAGTCGATGCATCCTTAACTCAAGTGGTTTTTGGAAAACCATTTGTTGAGGTCTCTAGAATGACTTATGAACCTTCCTTAGGGATAGTTAGATTTAAGGATGAGACCGATGAAGTAAACTACCAAATACCATATAAGATAGAACAATTCCAACACTTGTCAAATGTTGAGAAGGAGCTCAAGCAAGCGGTCTACTATAGGAATGATGAGGATAGAAATAAAGGAGTAGACTATGTTATGGAAAGGATATTTGGTTTCTATAAGGATTGTTTGAAATTAGGACCGGAATATAAAACCGGGAATGAAAATGGCCTAGGAACCGTGACCGATGATGGAGTCACGTAATGTAAGTGACTTTGAGTCTAGCTACAAGACTCGTTAATAAAGAAAAGCGCTTCTTGGGAGGCAACCCAAGCTTTATTTGCTTTGTGTGTTTATTTGTTTGTTTGTTTGTCTTTATTTGTTTCCGTATGTGTGTTTAATTTTTATTCTTATTGATTCATGTTCAAAAGTAATTTGTGAAAATGCTTTATTTTGTTTTTAACTTCGTCTTAACTACATATAAAGGTATTTTGCAAAAGATAAGTGTAAGGGAAATCTAAATCGGTTTATTAGAACACAAATTAACATGAATCGTAATAATAATGAATTAACATACATATTCGTATTTGTTTGAGTCAAATGCTTGTATCGAGTCATAATGATGTTTTGCAGGATTTCCAGGAAGTAAGGTAAAGGTTTTTCCAGAAATTTTCCGGAAACTTAAAATGAGAATTTTTGTCAGGTCATTTCTGACGGCGTCAGGGTTTATAACCTGACGGCGTCAGATTTAATTTTCAGAAATTTTTGAAAGTTTTGTTTTTAAAAAAGTTTTTATTAAAATCTCCAACTTATAATCTCCAGGAATCTGCAAAGTTATCATTCCACAAGCATTATATCCTTATATATAGATTTTATCCCGCCGATGTTATGCAGGTTTTCGTGTTTGTTTTCTCAGGTTTAACAGGTTATTTTGGACAAGAAAATGTTTTGAATCAAGCTTATGGCGATGCATTAGTCATGGAGCTTCAACATTACTTTGGAAGAAGATCTAACCGTGTAACTTCATTATCTACCGAGCGAATCAGGAGAGTATTTGATTTCATTCTTTTACTTTTTACTTTTACATCTTGTTATTTGAACATTGGGGACAATGTTCATCTTAAGTGTAAGGGGAGGGTAAAAGTACGATTTTAGAGAATGCTATTACGCTTGATTTTTGTTTGTTTAATAGTAGATGTGCAATAAAACTGAGAGAAATACTTGTTAAGGTAATTTTAGTGCCAAATTTAAATTTTTTTACAACACATAGGAGTGAAACTTTGATCTTAATGAGCGTCTCACGGATAGGAGTTATATGACTAGCACAAAAACCGTACCACTAAAAAATTTTCCACCCCCAAATATGTGAGGTTCGCCCCTAGAATTGGTAGGAAAAGCATTTATGCTATGATGTGTGTACCGGTAGCACTTAGATTCTAGAACTTGCGTTAGGACCATTCCGAGGCCACAAGTGAGACTACGTTCGTGTAGTTAGATTTACTACATGATAAGAGGCATTAGGATTAACCCATTGTTTTACACCTGTGTTTTTGTTATAATTACTTTGGCTACATTGGTCAAATAATTCTCCCACACCCTTTGCGTTGTACTCATTTTTAGTACACGATACCCCTAGTACACCCCTCTGAGCCTATCTTTTCGTTTCGACCTTTAAGCATTTTACTTAAAGGAAGAATTTGTTACACCCCACTTAAATGTACACCCAAATCGCCTTAGCCTACCTTGTATGCACTCATTTTTAGTGCATTATTGTGACAACATTTGTTTAAACCCAAGTTAATTATCTAGTTGATTACATGGTTGCTAAGTCGAGTCATATCCTTGTACATATTGTTTTGGGACGATTGGGACTCATGGGTAAAGTACTAGTGTAATGGAGTAATGGGGAAGAACATCATTTATTACCCCCATATGTGCTAAATATTTTAAAAGTACTCCAAGTTTTTCAATTATCTTAATTCGAGTCATTAGAATAGTTAATTGTAAAGTTATGTAAAAGTTCAAGTGTAAGGGGAATGCAACGCCCCTATGATGTATTATTTTGGATGGTAGGGCAAGAGTGTATGCAAAAAAAAAAAAAAAAAAAAAAAAAAATAAAAAATCGAAAAAAAAAATCGAAAAAATCAAGAAAAATACAAAAAAAAATGAGAAAAAGAAAAGTAGAAAAAACATACGGACTACCATCCCGTTTCATTTTATGTTTTTGTTATTTTGTTATTTTGTTTCTAGCTTAAGATTGAGTCGAGTCTTGGCTTAGCAACATTGTATAGTACATGTAATTGATCAAGATCTTTAACTCGCCACCAGTAAAATATCCTTTATCCAACAAAATCGTGTTTTCCTTTTCCCTACACCTAACGTTATAACCCATGTAAAAGCCCTCTTTGATAGTTTATCTTTGGTGCTTACGCCTAGTGGAGGAGGTTTTCGATCCTTTCCCAAGCCTATGGTAATCTATTTGCTATGACAGGTAGTGAGAGATATTATCCGTTTTCATTTATGAGATTTATTTTGATGACACTTGAGAGATGTGAGTATCTAAACACTACTTGTGAGGTGCTAGTTTATAATCTCCGTGCTTATTATGATTAAAGTGGAACGATTATTTGTTGTAATTACTTTTATGTTTGCATTAAATGACCCCTAACCTGTATTTTGATTAGAATAAAAGCGCATTTGCTTGAGGACAAGCAAATCTCAAGTGTAAGGGTATTTGATGAAGCGAAAAGTGTACCGCTTTTAAGGGGTCATTTAAGCCCTAAATCGTATTTATTTGATCAAATATTGCCCTAAATCGTTCCTTTTGTCATTTTAGGTACTTTTGAGGAGAAATCTGGAAAAGGAGGCATTTTGGACGTTTTTGGAGCATTAAAGTGAAGAAAACGACAAAGTCTCAAAAATCGGCTAAAAGTTACCTTTGACGGCGTCATATTTTACTCTGGACGGCGTCATGGCTTGACAAGAAAAGGTGGATGTGAAATTTACTCATGATAAGCCAGTGAAAATTGCATGTGAATTCTGACGGCGTCATGCTTTAACCTGATCAAGGGCGTCACGGCTTAATTCAAAGAGGGACGGCGTCACGTTCAAGGTCTGACGGCGTCAAGCCTTGATAAGCCAGAACGGATTTTGGAGAGCTAAAGAGGGACGGCGTCAAGAAGGCCATCCGGGAACCCTAGAAGCGGCGAGGTGACGGCGTCACACTCCATAAGGTGACGCCGTCAGATGTAAAAATCTATATATAGTTTTGCAATTCTTTGTCATGAGAGAGAGCTTAGTGTGGAATTTTTGGGAGAAAACTCTAAGACGATTTTAGCATCTTTTTCAAGGCTTTTTGCCTTGAGATCTTCCATGTTACATTGAAAGATAAGTTATCAATTAATCATTCAATATGTCTATGTGTTGTTTGATTTTATCTTGTTCTTGTCTTTTGTTTAACATGTTAGGCTAGATTTATCTTGTGTTTGCTTAGATCTAATGAAACTTAGCTATTGATTATTGGTTATTAGTGTGTTATTAGTTGTATTGGATGATTGTTTATCGATGTTAGGCTTAAGAAAACTGGCTAACTTCCTATTCGGTAACTTGCTTGAACGTCTTAAGAAACATGAACCAAATGCGTACTAAAGGTTTTTATGGTTGTATTTAATGCACAAGCGAATTCTAGTGATCCCATGTTAGGAGCTTCCTAGCCGGCTCGACATAGGAGTGAAGTAGGAGCTTGTAGAGTTGGGGAAGTACGTACGCCACCCCACGATTGGTATTAAGGAATACACCCGTCATCCACGCGACTAATACACACTAATCAACCTGTAAAAGATAGTTAGGGAGTAAGGAAATCTAAGTAAACACATTTCTCTACACTTAAGTTCTCACCAACTTTTTATTTTCAGTTATTTATTTTATTTGCATTCGTAGTAATTTGGGTTAGTTGACTAGCAACTAATTCCGCCCACTCTTTCAAACCCGAGATTTTACTTGCTTTCATAAAAATTATAAAAAATACAAAAAGAATCTTCTTCAACCCTTAGACCTATTAGAGTAGTCTTTCATACCTAACGAACACTATTCCCTGTGGAGAACGATCAATCCCCCGTACTTACCACTACACTATACTACATCGGTCAGGTACACTGCCTGGTGGGGTTGTAAGCCTCTTGGGATCCCTCGAGAGGTAAAACCTGTTGTAAGGTTGCAAAACCACGCATCAATATACTTAAAAAAAATTAATTAAACCATTCAGACAATTATACAAAAACAAACAATATTATTTCATTCAGATTCAGACTTTACAACCACCTCTTACCAGTAAGATGCGGTAGTCAGATTCAGACCCAATACATCTTAATGAAATAAACACCCCCTAACTACTGATGAACTAGACTAACTACCGATGAACAAGACTAACTGAGATCAATCTACATGTTGTTCATAAGTGTTCATCAGTTAGTCTTGTTGATGAACTGATGAACAACATTAATTGATGAACAAGACTAAGTACTGATGAACAAAACTAACTGATGAACAAGACAACATCAATCTACATGTTGTTTATAAGTTTTCATTTGTTAATCAATCTTGTTGATGAACTGATGAACGACACTAACTGATGAATAAGACAAGATCAATCTACACGTTGTTCATAAGTGTTCATCAGTTAGTCTTGTTTATCAGTTCATCAGTCTTGTTGATGAATTGATGAACACTAACTGATGAACAAGACTAACTACTGATGAACAAGACAACATCAATTAACATGTTATTCATAAGTGTTCATCAGTTAGTCTTGTTGATGAACTGATGAACACTAACTGATGAAAAAGACTAAGTACTAATGCACAAGGCTAATTGATAAACAAAATAGCATCAATCTACATGTTGTTAATCAATAAAAAAAATGTTGTTCATCAATAATAAGTGTTGTTCATCAATAAAAAGAGATGTTCATCAATAAATAGTGTTTTTCATCAGTTAGTCTTGTTCATCAATTAGTCTTGTTCATCAGTCTTAATCCATGTTCATCATAATTCATGTTGTTCATAAACCATGTTTTTCATCATCAAATATGACTAAAACGTCATCTTTAGCGTATGATATCTCACTCATGTGACATCGGATTTGATGGATTCAAAAACCACAGTAAAGTTTGACTTAAAATCTATAACTTTTATGTTTTACAATTTTTCTAATTCGAATTTAATATTGGTCAAATTTATAGTCAAAAACGCAAAAACACATAATACGTACACTCTTTTTTTTTTTTTTTTTTTTTTTTGTTTTTTTCTTTTTTTTTTTAAATAACAATTAAAAAAATATTACTTTTTGAATCTTACATTGATTAAATGGTTAATGAAGAATTGTGGTATAAAAATTAGTGCATTTAACGCAATTTTAACACTAAAAATCTAAGCTAGACATTTTATCAAATACATTGTGTGCAACAAATATGAGTAAAACATCATCTTTAACGTGCGACATCTCACTCATATCATATTGGATTATAGTGATTCAAATTTCGGGGTAAATAGTGAACCAAAATCTACAAGTTTCATGTTTTAAATTTTTCACGATTCGGCATTTATAAGGGTACAAAATAAGGTCGAAAATGCCAAAAATAAAATCAAGAAAATTCACACCCATTTGGTAGTAAACGAACTTATTTTATAACCAATCTAGTAATTGAAACTTTCAAATTCATCACAATCTAGCAACTTTTCCAACCGGCTACCGGTTGAAAATTAAAAATGACCGACACGTCATTTTTTTATTAGTCTGACTAGGCTTGCTGCATGTGTGTTGGTCCGCCTATATAAACACTTCAATAAGTCAAAGATCCAAATACACAATTGACATTTGTTCGTCATTTTTCTTAAACCCTCACTCAAATTCAGTTCACAAGTTCTTGATGGGTAAAGGTAAGTCAATTATTGTTTTCCTTGCACCTTATGTCGTCATTTTCTTTTGATAATTTTTTATTGAACCCTAACTTTTTCGAAGCCTAATTAAGCTTTTACAGTTAAAGTACATAATTGATAATGTAAAGCTTTTACATTTTGCCTTTAACATTGATAATGTAAAATCAAGCTTTTACAGTTCAAGTACACCGTTATTGTATTTATAATGAGAATGTAGCTACAATTAATTAGATTATCTGTGGTGAATGAAATAGAATGATAATGCACCACTAATGGCTTAGAAAATTCTCAAGGGATAACAAGTCTGATAATGCTTTGCAAGGCTTAGATTATGTAGATTGCATTTACAGTTTATTTGTTGTTTAGATTTGTAGTACTAATAGTCTATCTTGAATAAATTTTCGCAACCAAACCTGAATTGATCATTATTGATGAAATTGCTGATGAAACATCATCGAGTGATGATGAAATACTATTTAAGTTTCAAGATATTGCATTATTTGGTAATTACACTAGTAGTGATGACACTGATGAAACACTGTCAGTATCATCAACTGATATTGTGATCATTTCATCATCTGACATTGATAATGATGAAACTGATGATACCACTGATGATGAGACATAGCAACCCAACCCAACAACTACAAAGAGAGCAAAGTTGCAACTAGGGGAGGGTACCAGTAGATCTTCAAGGATAAAAAGAGCAAAGTTGCAACTAGAGGAGAGTACCAGTAGATCTTCAAGGACAAAGATGTTGCAACTAGGGGAGGGTACCGGTACATCTTCAAGGACAAAGAAGTTGCAACTAGGGGATGATACCCAGTACATCTTCAAGGACAAGAAGGACTGAACCAGTTAGAGGGTGTGTGCTAGGACTTAGAGTAAAGAAGGAGGAAAATCTTTCAGTTAGAAACTAAATATAGGTCTTAGAGCCAAAAATGCAATGTAGTGGCTTCCTTGTCTTTTGTTTTGGATTTTGGTTGTAAAAAGTTAGAAGTAGTTGGGAACAAGCTGTCTTTTGGTATGTAAAAAGTTGTCATTTGGTTTGTTCCCAGTTAGATTACTGTTTGGTTGGTAAGAAGTTGTCTTTAGGATAATTTACCCATTGGTTTGTAAAATATTTTTGATTTCTAAATGATGAATAATGTTGGTTACTGCATTAACAATTGGGCTTAGCATGACTACATTAGCACTGCATTACCATATTTGCATTAGCATGACTGCATTAACATGTAATGATCTTGCATTTAACATGACTACAGAAACCATGACTACCATGACTGCACAATTTGGGTCTTTCTTATCTTATTTTATCTTGAAGAACACAAACCATGACTGGTAAATCCTAAACTGCAATTGGCCAATTGCCTTTTGATGATAACTCTAAACTTGGGAGTGGTAGAGGTTCGAATGATGCTAAATCCTATACAATACAGGTTCACATTTGATACCTCATAAATTGTACAATATTTTTGTCTTTTATGTAGAATATGTTTACTGACTGTGTATGGTCCCCCTATATAAAAATGGGTTAACTCATTCATTCCAACAACTTGACTTTTTCACTTAAAAGAATTCTCCCATAATTCAATGTCAAAACCCTCATTTTTTAAAGATACGATGAAATAGACTATCTACAATGAGTATCTACAAGATCTTTTGGATCAGGAAGAAGAGAGAAGGTTTGGTCAAGAAGAAGAACATAGAAGGTTGAATGAAGAAGCATTGAAGTAGTCTTTGGAAGAGGAAAGGTTACAACAAAATCTTTTAGATGAAAATGAGATAAGGAAGAGTATGGAACATGACTATCTTCAAGATCTTTTGGATCAAGAAGAAGAACAATGGAGGTTGGATCAAGAAGAAGAAAAAAGAAGGTTTGATAAAGAATCATTGAAACAGTCTTTGGATGAGGAGATGTTGAATTGGAAGCTAAAGCAGAGGCAGATTATTAGGGCTGCTTTGGGGTGGATTTAGATGAAAGACAATAGCTTTTAGTTGCTTTTGTATGGTCAAGTTGGTGTGATAAACAATTGGGTTGTCCCCCACATGTGTTGATTGACCTTGATAAAGTTGGTGTGATAAACAATGGGGTTGTCCCCCACATGTGTTGACTCACCTTGATAATGCTATTCATGTAGTCACTTTATGTGTTTTTTTCACTTTCTTTTATAAATGCAGTAGGACCCAATGCAATGCAAAATGTTTATCTGTGAATGTTGCAGCAAGTTTGTTTGTGAATGCAATGAAAAATGTTTGTCTGTGAATGTTGCTGCAAGTTTTCTTTATGTGTTTTTTTGTGGTTTTGTTTGTCTGTGAATAATAACAAGTGCTGCAAGTGTTCAAGAACAAGCATCAAGTGCTGCCAGTGCTGCAAGTGTTCAAGTGCTGCAAATATATAATAACAAGTGTTTGTGAATTTCGCTACAAGTGTTCAAGTGCTGCAAGTGTTCAAGGGTTCAAGTTCTTCAAGTGTTCAAGTGTTGCAGTATTGCAAGTGTTCAAGTGTTGCAAGTGTTGAAGAACAAGTGCATTTGAAACGGATGTGAATGTTAGCTTACACACAACTTTTGATTCATTCAAAACATAAGACACAACTTTATTGAATTGATAAACCACCACTTAAATTTTCATTCAGTCAAAACACTGATACAAAAGAGGATATACAATACCTATAAATCACATTTAACTTATAACTACACTGATACTACAACACCTACACATACTCTATTTCATTGTAAACATAAAAAAAACAAAGATGGCAAAAGCAAGAAATATTGACTTTCAAAAAGTCAAAGATCCTAAACACACTTCTGCAACTCAGCACCCTTTTCATTCAATTCAATTTCGAGCTCCTTAATCCTCTCTTGATGACTTATCTCACAACGCAATTCACGTTTTTTATCTGTACCAATCCCAATCTAACTCTGGATCAAACCATTCTCACATTCCCACATTTTACATTTCTTCTTAACTGGTTATGAACGATTAGGGCAAACCATAAATCTCCTAGCTAGATTTGTTGGTTCTAATGAATTTAAGACAGTTACATGGAGATCACATTTGTATGTTTGATTATATAGAAAGATAGATGAAGAAGACATGGTTGATTTGGGGTTAGATGAAATTAGGGTTTATGTATTAGGTTAACATAAAAGAATTGGGGAACAAAGGGTGGGTATTGGACTATTAAATCAAAGGGGTCGAGTACAAATCGAGTCATTTAATAAATCGGGTAAGGAAGTGGGGTACTGGCTCAAGCATTATATTACATGGATTATCCACGTAGAAAGTAAAATAATTATTAATATATGTGGAAAGTAAGCTGGTCATATTTACTAAATGATTATATCCCAACCGGTTTCAATTACTAGATTTGTAATAAAATAAGTTTGTTTACTAACTTGGAAATTTTGTGAAAGTAGGTTTCTATTTAATGGACTTAACTCTAAAAAAATTTAGATATGTTTGAGATCAATATAGATCTAATATTCTCTATAGATTCAATTAACCAATTCTCGCAATCCATTTTTTAATCGAAATTAAAAAAAAGGTAAAAAAAAAAAACATTTTTCACCTTGTTTGAAAATAAAATATCTTGCAAACGGTAAATCGTTAAGCAACGAAAAATACACTATCGTGACGAGAATTTTTTTATCTTTCAGTAGACGGATACTTCCATAAACTTTCAACGAAATTTTTGTTTCGAGTTTTGTTTTGGTGTCAAAAATTTACGTCTAGAAAAATCACATTTGATTTGTATGTTAAGAATCACTTGTGATTTTACTAATCACATGTGATTTCATAAAATTATATGTGATTTTAAAATAGCAAATCACATGTGATTTCTTTAGACGTAAATTTCAACACCAACAAAAAAATGTTGAAAAAAAGTTTCTCGAATGTATATAGAAGTGTCCCTCTATAGATAGATGATTTTATTATCGTCGTGATAGTATGATTATTTTCGCGTAACGATTAATGATTTGCGAGACATTTAATTTAAAAAAAATTGATAATATTGATTTATTTACAATGTAAATATACCTTTCTCAACCTTTTGCCTAAGGTCAAGTCTGTCTTATCGGTATTTACAATACACACTTGGTAAAAATGTAAAATTATCACACTTTATGCTATATGGAGTAATTATAAATCATTTTGTACATGGGTTGAATTATTACACCCAGAATGTACTATATAGTTAAAATTATATGTAACATGATGATCGACAAACTACTCGAATAATTAACGTCAAAGCATTCTCGACATTAAATAACAATCAATCATCGAATAACATCATTAAAATATCCACACAACACACATGTATGCCTAGGATTCCAATATGACGTCTTTCTAAGACACTGAAAATCTCGAGCACAAACAAATAATTAAGTTGTAAAGAAGTCTACTTATGCCAATTGATACTCATACATGATCATCAAAATTTTGTAGCAGAAGAAAATGATTTCTTGAGCTTGTGAGTTTGAGTCGGAACTTTTACATTGGTCGCCAATCCTATTGATTCGAGAAAGCAAATCATATACCAACACAAATCGATTTGCCACCATTCTAACCCATGTCGAGCTGAGTACTCAAAAGCATGGTGATTGTTATGCCACCCTTCCCCAAAGGTAACCATTGCCACCCACCTATATTCAAATATATCGAGGTTACACCAATGCTTTATATATAATCATTTACGATAAGAAATTTGAAACATACCAATTATTTTTGGACAAATCATCGGTGTTCCAAGTTCGTTTTCCCCATATATGACATGCCGAGTTCACTAGACACGTAACGTGGAGACCCCACGTATTCCTCACACCCTACAAGCATTTACTCGTTCGTATTAGCCTATCATCTATTAGATTTGCAGATTAGATCCTGTTAGTTGGCCTACGATAATGATCAATTAACATGATCTAATCTACTGCCAAATAGTAGGATATGTACGCTTATATATAAAATCTCTCAGATAAATTATATTTGAAGTTATTTCGAGCATTACCATAATCCAAACAAGGTAGGGAAAACCACCCCAAGCATAAACAAGTGCTCCAAGTCCAAATATATGCCAAGGGTATGTTCTTTTGATGAATCTATAGAACGCTTGGCTTTTTAGATCTTCTACGTTCTTACGTTCCTGATACTGAAAAAGCAAGTATTCATATAAGTACTAAGAGCATCCATTAGGGTTTCAACAGTGTTTAATAGCTTTGTGGAGAAAAAATGTTAATTGTTTCATTTTTACCCTGATAATGTTGTTGGTTTCTAAAAAAAAGTATAATTTCCTACTAGGGTTTCACCAGAATTCGACGATACTAGGATGGTGGGCCTCAGTCAAGAATGTGACTATTTTGATTGTTCAACAGTCAACACTGTTAGTGTTTCTATTTAATGGTTACTGAGAAAGGGGTGGGTTATAAGTACCGGGGCTATTTTTTTAACAAAACCGGGTCTACATTTGTAGGCTTTTTTTTTTTTTTTTTTTTTTTTTTTTTTTTAATTTTTTTTTTTATTTTTATAATTTTGTTTATATCAAAAAGCTATAAATCTGAAAGTGCGGAACAGAAAATATAAAGTTTAATATGTCAAACGCTTAAAACTGTCAAAAATACGGAACAGAAACTGACAAAAACTGTGCTGTGCAGAAAAAAAATAGGGGACAAAAAGTGGGAGACAAGGTCTACCACCCTTGTCCCCCGGTATGGTTAACACATCCCACTGAGAAATTGTGTCCAGCTCCAACAACCAAATCATGTATTGTAATGAGGCATCTCAGCTACAAAGATACTAAAATAAGCTATTATACTAGGTACTTTGTTTTGAAACGAATAAATATATGCATCTTTTTGCAATTAATTTGTTATAGTAGTTTCATTTTTGTAGTTTGGTTGTTTACTTTTTCATTTATAACATTGTATCTTATATATATCTGTGTAGAAGTGATTAGAAAAGGTGATGATGTATGGTCCAATGCATTGAGATTGCTCTAACACATGAAAACGTTTAGATTAAATTTATGCTATACGTGAAGGTGCAAAGGCATTCACCTTTTCCATAATATAGCCGCTATCGAAGATCCAACCCATGTGGCTAAACCAAAATCCATAAGTGGGAGTATGTGGATCTTTCTCTTTTTCGACATATTGATGGTGATACCTATGAATGCTTACCCAATATATCGGATCCCTCTACACCAAAAATGAAAATCAATAGTTGTGGTATTGTTAGAGTTACAATCAACCTCTTATACATTAAAAAAAACAAAATGAAACACCCAGCAAGAAACATAAATAAAAACTTCTCACCTGGAGGGCGTGAACACCTAAATAAGCGAACGTGTATTCAAGCCATTTTGGTAGCTTGAGACTATGGTGAGCTAGAAGCCTATGGTAACACATAGTTATACCAAAAATACCCGTGAAAATGTAACCCATAAATGTGATCCAAAAAGCACCCCATGTGAATGTAAATGGTGCGAAAAGAGCCAAAACATGGAACGAAATAATCACGGAAGCCATTTTGATGTCAAGAGACCTCCATTTACGTCCCCAAAAGAGGTTTCTTTTACTTGTCACCTCAACATCAGAGAAGAATATTTTTCGATGTTTAAGTTCTTTTGTATCATCTAGCACCATCTTAATTGGATACTTTGAAGAATGGCACTACTTTTCCCCTAGCAGATAAATGTTGCACACTGCTACTGGTTATGTGGTGAAGGCAAACTACTTATATAGAGGATGTCAAGCTTGAAGTATGTATGTGCATACATACATATATTTTATTATATTCAGTGTGTTTCATCCTAAAATGGCCTAAACCTTTGTTTCAACCAATGCACATTTAGGCGCCTAATGTCACATAATGAAAAATAATTAATTTTAATTTACACAAACAAGTCGAAGTAAGTTGTATCCTATTTTTAGACACGTATCAACAAATTAAATATTTCATAGCCAAGCTGTAGCTTAGTACGATCACCTTAATAATTAGAGGTAAATTATACTACCCTAAACTTAGAATATGGCCAATGTGTTCCCCTAGAGTCAAGTAGTCAACTACTTTGATTAAACAGTATAAATTACGAACTTTTTTTATTATTATATTTTTGTTCATGATGCTCTTCATACAATCAGTGTCACCTTTAACTCTTTTTTATGTTGGTAACAATATTATTATAGAGGCTATAGTTTTTTTTTTAGCAACGTTAGCCTTTATAACAATATTCTAGTTCGTTCTCACTCTTTCATTCGATCTTAACTATAGAAAACCATAACTTTTAATATTCATTTTATTTACACATCTTCTTTTAGGAGTAAATTTAGAAAAAAATAATTGCATGCAGATCGATGATATAGTTTAACGATAAGAAGCATCATTAAGAAAAAAGAAAGATGATCATGAGCAGCATGTTTGCCGTAAAAAAATGCGCGGTTTGACCATGTCTATTTACTTAAGGTATTAAACATGCCACATTTTTATTTTTAAGTTTGAGGTAGTAATAGTTATTCATTGTAAGAATCAAATTAGGAGAGTGCATTACAACTACAACTATACGTTTCAGATAAACCTATAAAAATGAACGTATTTCTCTTTAATATCTCTGTTCTTATTTCAAATGTGTGTCCAAAAATCTTTATCACCTTTTTCATTTCATTTTTTCTTCTCACTTGATGCTCTTCGAGTTTTCTGATAGTTTAGAGTAGTATAATAGCTTATTGACCAAGTTAAATAGTACTCGCGTGCTAAACTATATTTAAGAAAAGCCCTTTCACCTAGTGGTATTCGTGAGAAATTTAAGTCCTAACCAGAAGGTTTATACAAATGTATAAGATTGATGTATTTTATGTGATATATATTGTATAAAACATAGATGTCTTCCAAATGAAGAACTCAACTATATTTTAGACTTCTTCATATGGATGGGAACAGTGGCGAAGCTTGCCAACTTTTAGTGGGGGGTCGGGATCTAATATACTGAAATTTCACAATTAAAATGGGGGGTCGAAACCTAATAAACCGAAATTTTTCTACACGAAAACTATATACCCCCTATATCGCAAAAAAAATTTCGGGGGGTCGGGCGCCCCCCCCCTATAAAGCTTCGCCCCTGGATGGGAAGGATTGAGGATATGACACTCATAACATGAATTAAGATGTTAGTGGTTTTCCATTGCCATTGAATGTCTTAATGTTAAATACCTCAACATGTATGTGTATTGTGTTGGTATACTAAAGTAGTTGTATACATAATTTGGGATCATAAATGGATGGGTGTAGAAGGAAGGAAAAATAATAGAGGGAATGAACATTTTGTGTGCTTTATAGATAGTTTAATATAAAAACTGCATACAACTTTAAATTTCATAGAATTTATTACTTTCTGTCCACAAAGTCAAATTGATAATAACTTAACAATGATCGATCTCTTCACAATGATAACCGACCAATTTGGTTTTACCGGCTTATTGTACGCTCGTGAATCTGTATCCTAAGAAAAACGAGTCATTAATGTACAGTAGCAAGTAACAACTACTCGTATGATAAAATATTTAATGGGCTTCTATACCTCTCTTGTGTCTTATCCTACTTCTGTATTTCTGTCTGGGCTAGCCGCCCAATATTAGGAGTGTGCAGAAGATTAAGGGACCACAATAAAGCCGATATTAAAAGGCCGAATTTTCTTGATATAACGTTTATTGATTAATCGAATATTGATAATTTCTAAAAATACAAGAAAATCA
This sequence comes from Artemisia tridentata subsp. tridentata, assembly GCA_021014915.2. Classification (NCBI taxonomy): domain Eukaryota; kingdom Viridiplantae; phylum Streptophyta; class Magnoliopsida; order Asterales; family Asteraceae; genus Artemisia; species Artemisia tridentata. The sequence goes on from CP139508.1 coordinate 129,667,943, forward strand.
TGTCATTTAGCATGTACTAGTAGTATATTATGTTAACCCAAAATTGTAGTATATTATGTTAACCCAAAATTCCAAACCGAATAGTTCAAAATCTTAAAACTAGTATCTCACGTCGCCTACGCACAAGAGAAATATTGGGTGAAGATTGAGTCACTAGGAGTGTTCTAAAGTGTTTTGAATGAAAATGGACACCAAGTGTAGCTTCCGAGCCAGACAGAAAATATCACTACATTTGCAGAAGTTTTACGCACATAGAATGCATTATGCATGTTTACTCCTTATTAGATCGTATATATTCAACTTCTTGATAGAACTCGATTTTAAAAATAAACTAATTAACAAGAAATCACACATGAGTTTAATAATATATACATTCAATAGAAAGTAACTGTTTTTAGTGTATGATTCTCTGGCAAATCGCCGTTGCCAAGATTGCAGCAACAAGCATTCAAGTTGAACGCTTGCCCTTCGTTCGATCTTCTGTATTGTCCCTTTAACTTTTAACCCAAACAATACACACCTATACTTTACGTCTTTACCTCTTTATATGGCCTGTTTAGCTAGTTTGGTCGAGTTCAAACCAATATTACATATGTAGGGTAAAATTCCTCGAGTAGTCATCCATGTAAGTGTCGTTAGTTTGTGATTTAAGTCAGTCAACACCACCATGAACGTGCATAATCAATTATTTAAGACCATTGTTTCACATTATGGAATATTTGCATCCTTATATTATATTTTATGTGTTCTGAATATGCGGCTTTAAAATAATAACATGGGTTGATACATATATATAGCTTACCATTTATCAACCTATCATTGTAGCGCGCTATCGACCCACAACTAATGGTGAACACTAGAACAGTTTAAACATGTTAATAAACTACTAAGCATGCTGTCTGTATTATACAATAGATTAGAGTGTATTCTAGCTAGTTGGAATCAATCCCAACCCTTTATATATATGAGCTCGCATGGTCCATTAGGGTTTATATTGTTCATCTTGTAATCTATAAATAGCATGTCCAGTTTCTCTTTGACCCGACAATGTTCATTAGCAACAAATAATGCTAGAATTAAAAAACAAGATCTTCAAGGACAAACTTACTGAAAGATAAAATACAATAAATTAAACTAGTATATATAAAAATCTTGAAAACCGTTAACGTTCACAAGCCCGCAAACCTGTTCCAAAAATAATACGTGAAAAGCAATATTTAGACAATTCTAAGCAAATAAATCAACGGAAACAGATATATAGCACAAAAATCGGGCTTGTTAATGTATAGAATAGTATTACAGATGGTATCATTTATTGTGGAATTGAAACCAAATCAATTAATGGGCATTCCTTTCATTTCACTATCTGCCGATACTGAGATTCAATCCTTATCGCCACAATTAGACTCTTTATGACATGACATTACTTTGACAGGACCATGGTTAGTGATATTTGTTGCTAGGGCTAGCTGTTAATGAATGAACCGAGTGGATGACCTGAGGTGTCGTGGTTACAGTCGAAAATGTTACGCTATGTTTAATTAAGCTTTTTCGTTATAAGCTCGAGTTAATTTGCTCGACAGAGCACAAATTTGAATTTGTGCTCATATTGAAAGTAAACTTAAAATGGACCAATATTACGCGCGTCCACTTTAACATGTGATTGGTGTTAGAACTTGAATCATAACTATGCATGTGTTTAGCGCAAAGTCGCATTTGAACTGGAATGACAAAGTTCGACTCATTCAAAGTTGTTAAATTAAAATGTCTAGAATATGCTTGGATTATGTTGAGGTACAATATATATTTCGTTTGACCATAAAGCAACTAAATCAATAGCTTTAGACACATAGCACCCCTCCTAGATCCTTCCATAACTGGCAACTTTGGAGGGAAGTCCGGGAGTTTCGTTTTCCGACATCCAAGTCCCTCTTTTTTATATTTAACGTATATTCGTTAGTTATTGCGTATAACGGTAAACTAACAATCGTTAAATAATTATTTCGTGAAACATATTATACATTTAATAAATATAAAACATACACACATATATATATATACACACACACACACACACACACACACACACATATATATATATATATATATATATATATATATATATATATATATATATATATATAATAAACGTGTTCTTCGTGTATACGTGTGTGCCCCGATAGGCTCACACACCTTTAGTCGTATTAGGCTAATCCAACTCTCACATTCCAATAGCTCCCACTTGGAAGTTGGAGTAGCAGATAGCACAAATACCAACGACGAAAACGTCTAGCAACGCTCTCACTCGCTATTTAAACTAAAGGTGTCTGAGATATAGTTTCACAAATCATTCTCAGTTGCATGGTCATTTATGTCTTGCTTTCATCATCCTTTGTTATAGATACCGTTAAACCATGAATATGGATCCTAACTCATTCCATATAGTTTAACCATTTTGATTCTCGTTATAGAATTTAGTTAGATATACCAAATGTAATCAAGAATCATATTGTATTACCCTTTGGGTTCGACCGAACAATTATATGATTAATTCTAGAGAGGGCCCATGGTATCTTTCTGCACATATCAAGTGGAGTAACAAATCCTTTGTTGACTACAAGTGTTGTGGATGCTGCTTCACATCACTCCGAAACATAGCTTTTATAACTACCTTATTCAGGACAGCGTTTGGCATATAATTACAAAAGTGATTTCCACACATAACAGAACTTGCTTGTATCTCAAGTCTAAGGATGACTTAACAAACTATTTCAACATTTTACTCATGACAAGGATCCAAAAGTAAATGTTTGAAAGTCGGGGTATCCAATATGCATCCCTTGTGAATACATATGAGTTTGGCTGGAGCAATCCACATTCTCATAGAATATAACCAACATTCACATTTGCCTTGCATAACAATATTCCCATATTGTTAACCGACAATGGACATATTTAGAATAATAAATCATTTCATGGAATAAACATGCAAATATGGAATAACAGATTATATGAACAGAATAACAAATACATCGTATCTTTATTTATCAGAAAATAAAACTAACTTACAATTCCAAATTATTCAAATACTAATTAATACACAGATTTACATGAGACTACTAGCTGATATCAAACTAATATTCCTAGTCAATTTAGAATGCTTAGGATATGCTAAAGCCTTTGTAAAGGGATCAGCTAGATTGTCATCTGTGTGAACTTTTAATATCTTCACGTCACCCATTTCAATGGTTTCTCGAAGATAATGAACTTTTGTGCGGTAATGTCTAGCACCCTTGGTGATTCCACTTTCATTAGCTATAGTAATGGCTCATGTATTATCACAATACATATTTAAGGGTTCTTCAATTGTGGGAACAATGCCAAGCCCATAAATGAATTTTTGAATCCATACAGCCTCTTTAGATGCATCATAAGCAGCTATATACTCAGCTTCTGTAGATGAAGTCGGAGAAATACTCTGCTTTTTGCTTTTCCGGTCAACATCACCTCCATTTAAAACGAATACATATCCAGTCTGAGATTTCAGGTCATCAATATCTGTTAGATATCCAGCATCAGTGTAGCAAGAAACCCTGAGCTCTCTTTTCATATCACCTTCGTAAACCATAAACATATCCTTAGTATTGCGTAAATACTTAAGAATATTCTTAACAGCAGGCCAGTGAAGTTCACCTGGATTCTGTTGAAAACGGCTCGTCATGTTCTGAGAGAACGCAACATCAGGACGAGTACATCTCACAGCATACATAATTGATCCTATAGCTGAGGCGTAGGGAACTCTTTGCATGCGCTCTTTTTCAGCAGGGGTCTCAGCACCTTGTGATTTACTCAATTTAGGCTCATCTTTCATTGGGATAGTTTCTCGTTTGGAATTCTCCATGAAATATCTTTTCAAGATTTTCTCAATGTAAGCAATTTGACACAAAATAATTAACCGTCTTGATCTATCTCTATAGATCTTGATTCCAAGAATATATGCAGCTTCTCCTAGATCTTTCATGGCAAAACATCTTCCAAGATAGGATTTTACATCTTGTAACATTTGAATGTTGTTTCCCATGAGTAATATGTCATCAACATATAGAATTAGGAAAGTAGCATAACTCCCAGTAGCTTTCTGATATACACATGGCTCATCTTGATTCTGAGTGAAACCGAATTTCTTAATCTCATCATCAAAACGTTTATTCCATTGCCTAGATGCTTGCTTAAGTCCATAAATGGAACGCTTGAGCTTGCATACTCGGTTAGGATATTTTGGATTAACAAAACCTTCAGGTTGCACCATATAGACTTCTTCGGAAAGACGTCCATTGAGGAAGGCAGTTTTGACATCCATTTGCCAAATCTCATAGTCATAGAATGCAGCTATGGCTATGAGAATCCTTATCGCTCTAATGTCTGCAACATGAAAAAAGATTTCTTCATAATCAACCCCGTAGGTTTGAGTGAAGCCCTTTCTACGAGACGAGCTTTAAAGTTGTGTACTGCACCATCCATGTCAGTCTTCTTTTTGAAGAGCCATTTGATACCAACAGTTTTACCGTTAGGAGGAAGATCAACTAAGTCCTAGACTTCGTTATCTTTCATGGATTGCATTTCCACATTCATCGCATCAATCCATTTCTTGGATTCAGGATCTAACAATGCAGCTTTATAGTTGTTGGGTTCACCAAGATCCCCCAACTCATGCTCCTCAGCATAGACGTATAAACACATTCGATCTGGGGCACAGCGTGTCCTAGTGGACTTACGAATGGGATTGATATCACTTTGAGGTTCATCAATTTCTTGATTATCCTCATCATGACCTAAGCTAGTGTCTACAGAAGGATTTTGTTAGGATTTATTTTAAAGTGATGGTCATTTGTCATTGTAATAGTTTAATTATATGTGTCGTTGTTTGAGTTAGTTAAGTTAATCAATGGGCTTGGACTTAAGCTAATAGGTTATGTTTAGTGTTTAAAAGAGCCCATGTAAAAGCCCACCCAAGTCCAAGCCCATCCATCTCTCAAAACTATAAATACCCTTCACCCTCCTCATTTGAGGGTGTTGCTTCTAGGGGTATTCTCACATCTTGTATCTCATTTCTCTCTTAATCTAATCTCTAGAAGTTACCATCTCCATCTTTCTTCTATTCTCTTCTATTATTCTCATATTGTTGTTGTGTGATAAAGAGTAATTTTAAGCTTTAACAAGTGGTATCAAGAGCAAAACTATTAAAGATCTAGGATTGATAAGTTTTTTTATTCTCGTTACTGTTTCATTTGTTTATTAGTTTCATTTATTTACTTTTCATTTGTTTTGTTTATTAGTTTCTTCACGTCACTGTTTCATTTACATTTTTTTTGTCACATTCTGTTGAGTCATTGATCGAACAATATAGTCGAAGGAACCAAAGTCGAACGAAGGAGCAACATCAGCATAAGTCGAACGAGCAAAGCAAAGGTTGATCGAACGAGCATTCTTTAATCGAACAAGCAATTTCATCGAACGAGAACTTCATCGAACCAACTTTGTGATCGAACAACAATCATCGAACGAGCTTTCATCGAACGAGAAATTCATCGAACGACAATCATCAAACAAGTTTTGCAGTCGAACGAGCAGTGTGATCGAAGGAGCAAATTCAGTCGAACGAGTGGGTGATCGAAGGAGCTACCTCATCGAAGGAGCAGTCATCGAACGACACAAGGGTAGTCGAGTTAGACACTCTTCCAAATTGATCGAACGAGTTCATTGATCGAACGAAGTTGTTGATCGAACGACCACTTTGATCGAACGAACTCCATAGTCGAACGACTTCTCTTTGATCGAAGCAACTAGTTAGTTGATCGAAGGACCTACTTGATCGAACGAGGTAATCGAACGAGTCATTTGATCGAACGACAAACTTTGTAGTCGAACCATCACCTTGATCGAACAAGTGCCTAGTCGAACGAGCAATATAGTCGAACGAGAAGGATAGTCGAACGAGCAATATAGTCGAACGAGATTGTTAGTCGAACGAACTTAAACTTTCATCGAACCACTCACCTCATCGAACCAACTTCATCGAAACAATTTCATCTACGAACAAACTTCTTTTCATCGAACGACTCTCACTAGTTGAACAAGATATCTTGATCGAACCACTTCATCGAACGACTCTCACTAGTCGAACAAGATAACTTGATCGAACCAGAAATTTCATCGAACCAACTTTTCTAGTCGAAGCATAATTGTTGAGTTTGCATAATTTTTGGTTGTGATTTTGATTGATCGTTGTTCTTGGTTTCTTAAAGAGTTTAAAAGTGGTCATCTACAGGCGTGTATTCTTTCTCTTTTATAGAGATTATTTCATACTTGCCTTTGAAGTGAGAGTTTGCATGTGTGCTGTTGACTGTTAACGTGTGTTGCATGTGTTTAAGTAGACGTGTTTCAAATTCACAATATTATATGTTGCATGAGACGAGTAGTTTAAGACGTGTGCTGACAAGCGAGTTTGCATGTGATTTTAAAAACATTTTCACGTGTAGACGTGTTTTGCTTGCATGTGGCATGTTTTTACATGTGTAATACTATCAAAGTTGACACGAGTTTGTATTGACGTGTGTTTTATTAAATATCAAAAGTTGAATTAAAGAAGTGTTGAAGTGTTGACGTGTGTTGATATTAAATCTAAAAGTTGATATTTGTGTGTTGATGTGTTAAATTTGTTAGTGAATTGGACTTTTATCTTTTATCTTTTATATTTGTGTGTTGACGTGTGTCTTGCATCTTCAGTAAAAAAAATATATATATATATAAATAAAAAATAATAATATTAATAAAAAAAAATAAAAAAAAATAAAAAAATAATAATAATAATAATAATAAAATAATAATAATAAATAAAAATAAAAATAATAATAATAATTTTCATTTCAAACAAAACTCGTGAACCGTAACCAACCGTATCCTAGTTCTTTAACCGATCCAACATCATCTTTATCATACAACTTCATCAATGGCCGCTCACCAAAACAATATCACAACTGATTTGGCACATGCGTTTGCATTAATCACCAAAGCATTAAACATCCCACCACATAACAACAACCAATGGAACTCACCGTACACTGACAACATGCAGTCATATATAGGTCAAGAAGGACAAATGGTTGACGTTATCAGGAATCAGCAAGGAAATGCTACGGGTATTCAAATGGGGAATCAAATGCAATATGCTAGGCAGAATACGGGAAATCAAATGGATCAGTTTGTGAATCAGAATGGGGTCAATCATAATGAGAATTATTGCTTCATGACTTCTTCCGCAACCCAAAGGAGTGATATAGGTAGAGCTGGAAATGTCAATGCGATGGATAAAGTAGAAAAGCTCCAGTACATGTTGATGCTAGCTAAAAAGGACGATTCGGGAATACCTTTGACTGCTGAGGAATACGACTTCATGGTTTCAACAAGAATTAATGATAATTCTACAGAAATCACTGGAATCTCCGACCTTATGCCTCATCAGCAAGAATCAACATCAAGCAGCGATTCTGACATTCCTCCTACTTATGACAAAGAACCACTCCATGAGACATCAATTTCAAGTAATGAGGTTAATCCGTTTGCTCAACAAAAGCCACATTCTGTGCCTCTCGTACCTACTTATGATACATATACGGACTCGCCAAGTTGTAGCAATATTAATTTGGCAACTCCAGATATGGATCCTAATGAAGTTCAAGTTGCACAAAATGACGCTAATGATGAGGAAACCCGTGCTTTATTTGAATAATTACTGAATAATTGTCGTATTGAGATTGAAAAGGTCAAAAAGATCAATAGCGATGTTAAAGCCGCTAATGCAAAATTGACCACTGAGCTTGAGAGATACAAGGTGAACGAAAAAGCTTTTGAATTTCACCACAAACGACTGTCAGAACTTGAAAATGGTTACAGTGATTCTGTTTCAAGGGAGAAACATTTGCAAATCAAATACGACACTCTTGATGTTAAATTGAACATGCAAATTAAATCCCTAAAAGCAGAAATTTCTGATTTAACCAACCAACTTTCCAAACAAAAATCAACTTCTTCTAATCTTGAAAAAGAGAAGAAAGAGTTGCAAGCAAAGTTTTCAAAACGAGAAGATGAACTTCTTGATGAAGTACTTGACAAACAGGAAACTATTAAAAAGTTGGAAGAAATACTTGTAAAAACGGGTCATTCAACTCAAACGATTAATATGATAATTAACGACAAAAACCCGATTTTACATACAAGAAAGAAAATGGCTCTCGGATGTGAAAACCCTTGTTATCTCAAGAAAGCTCAGAAAGAACAGAATGTATTGTATAATTGTAATGTGCTAAATGACAATCATGACCCTCCCGATGTTTGGGATACTTATGAAACGATTGAACTTTCCAAAGAGACGCGTGTCAAAATGAGTCAAAAGAACCCAGAAATAAAACCAATCGATTATAATGAAGTGATGCGTGGGTTTTGTAACCTTACAACAGGTTTTACCTCTCGAGGGATCTTAAGAGGCTTACAACCCCACCAGGCAGTGTACCTGACCGATGTAGTATAGTGTAGTGGTAAGTACGGGGGATTGATCGTTCTCCACAGGGAATAGTGTTCGTTAGGCGTGAAAGACTACTCTAATTAGGTCTAAGGGTTGAGGAAGATTCTTTTTATGTTTTTATAATTTTTATGAAAGCAAGTAAAATCTCGGGTTTGAAAGAGTGGGCGGAATTAGTTGCTAGTCAACTAACCCAAAATTACTACGGATGCAAATAAAATAAAATAACAAAAATGAAAATGTGGTGAGAAACTTATGTGTAGAGAAATGTGTTTACTTAGATTTCCTTACTCCCTAACTATCTTTTACCGGTTAATTAGTGTGTATTAGTCGCGTGGATGACGGGTGTATTCCTTAATACCATTCGTGGGGTGGCGTACTTACTTCCCCAACTCTACAAGCTCCTACTTCACTCCTATGTCGAGCCGGCTAGGAAGCTCCTAACATGGGATCACTAGAATTCGCTTGTGCACTAAATACAACCATAAAAACCTTTAGTACGCATTTGGTTCATGTTTCTTAAGACGTTCAAGCAAGTTACCGAATAGGAAGTTAGCCAGTTTTCTTAAGCCTAACATAGATAAACAATCATCCAATACAACTAACAACACACTAATAACCAATAATCAATAGCTAGGTTTCATTAGATCTAAGCAAACACAAGATAAATTTAGCCTAACATGTTAATCAAAAGACAAGAATAAGATAAAATCAAACAACACATAGACATATTGAATGATTAATTGATAACTTATCTTCAATGTAACATGGAAGATCTCAAGGCAAAAAGCCTTGAAAAAGAAGCTAAATTCGTCCTAGGGTTTTCTCCCAAAATTCCACACACTAAGCTCTCTCCCTAATGACAAAAAATTAGAAAACTATATATAGACTTTTGGATCTGACGGCGTCACCTTATGGATTGTGACGCCGTCACCTCGCCGCTTCTAGGGTTCCCGGATGACCTTCTTGACGCCGTCCCTCTTTAGCTCTTCAAAAATCCATTCTGGCTTATCAAGGATTGACGCCGTCAGCTCGTGAACGTGACGCCGTCCCCTTATGATTTAAGCCGTGACGCCCTTGATCAAGTTAAAGCGTGACGCCGTCAGAATTCACATGCTATTTTCACTGGCCTATCATGAGTAAATTTCACGTCCACTTTTTCTTGCCAAAGCATGACGCCGTCCAGAGTAAATTGTGACGCCGTCAAGAGTAACTTTTAGCCGATTTTTGAGACTTTGTCGTTTTCTTCAATTTTATGCTCCAAAAACGTCCAAAATGCCTCCTTTTCCAGATTTCTCCTCAAAAGTACCTAAAATGACAAAAGGAACGATTTAGGGCAATATTTGATCAAATAAATACGATTTAGGGCTTAAATGACCCCTTAAAAGCGGTACACTTTTCGCTTCATCAAATACCCTTACACTTGAGATTTGCTTGTCCTCAAGCAAATGCGCTTTTATTCTAATCAAAATACAAGTTAGGGGTCATTTAATGCAAACATAAAAGTAATTACAACAAATAATCGTTCCACTTCAATCATAATAAGCACGGAGATTACAAACTAGCACCTCACAAGTAGTGTTTAGATACTCACATCTCTCAAGTGTCATCAAAATAAATCTCATAAATGAAAACGGATAATATCTCTCACTACCTGTCATAGCAAATAGATTACCATAGGCTTGGGAAAGGATCGAAAACCTCCTCCACTAGGCGTAAGCGCCAAAGATAAACTATCAAAGAGGGCTTTTAAATGGGTTATAACGTTAGGTGTAGGGAAAAGGAAAACACGGTTTGGTTGGATAAGGGATATTTTACTGGTGGCGAGTTAAAAATCTTGATCAATTACATGTACTATACAATGTTGCTAAGCCAAGACTAGACTCGATCTTAAGCTAATGAAAGAAAATAACAAAACATAACAAAAACATAAAAATAAACATAAAATGAAACGGGATGGTAGTCCGTATGTTTTTTCTATTTTTTCTTTTTCTCATTTTTTTTTTGTATTTTTCTTGATTTTTCGATTTTTTTTTTTTTTTTTTTTTTTTTTTTTTTTTTTCATACACTCTTGCCCTACCATCCAAAATAATACATCATAGGGGCATTGCATTCCCCTTACACTTGAATTTTTACATAACTTTACAAATACTAATCTAATGACTCGAATTAAGATAATTGAAAAACTTGGAGTACTTTTAAAACATTTAGCACATATGGGGGTAATAGATGATGTTCTTCCCCATTACTCCATTACACTAGTACTTTACCCATGAGTCCCAATCGTCCCAAAACAATATGTACAAGGATATGACTCGACTTAGCAACCATGTAATCAATTAGATAATTAACTTGGGGTTTAAACAAATGTTGTCACAATAATGCACTAAAAATGAGTGCATACAAGGTAGGCTAAGGCGATTTGGGTGTACATTTAAGTGGGGTGTAAACAAATTCTTCCTTTAAGTAAAATGCTTAAAGTTAGAAACGAAAAGATAGGCTCTGAGGGGTGTACTAGGGGTATCGTGTACTAAAAATGAGTACAACGCAAAGGGTGTGGGAGAATTACTTGACCAATGTAGCCAAAGTAATTATAACAAAAATACAGGTGTAAAACAATGGGTTAATCCTAATGCCTCTTATCATGTAGTAAATCTAACTACACGAATGTAGTCTCACTTGTGGCCTCGGAATGGTCCTAACGCAAGTTCTAGAATCTAAGTGCTACCGGTACACACATCATAGCATAAATGCTTTTCCTACCAATTCTAGGGGCGAACCTCACATATTTGGGGGTGGAAAATTTTTTAGTGGTACGGTTTTGTGCTAGTCATATAACTCCTATCCATGAGACGCTCATTAAGACCAAAGTTTCACTCCTATATGTTGTAAAAAATTTTAAATTTGGCACTAAAATTACCCTAACAAGTATTTCTCTCAGTTTTATTACACATCTACTATTAAACAAACAAAAATCAGGCGCAATTGTATTCTCAAAAATCGAACTTTTACCCCCCCTTACACTTAAGATGAACATTGTCCCCAATGTTCAAATAACAAGATGTAAAAGCAAAAAGTAAAAGAATGAAATCAAATACTCCCCTGATTCGCTCGGTGGATAATGAAATTACACGGTTAAATCTTCCTCCAAAGAGATGTAGAAGCTCCATGACTAATGCATCGCCACAAGCTTGATCCAAAAACATCTCCTTGTCCAAAATAACCTGTTAAACCTGAGAAAACAAACACGAAAACCTGCATAACATCGGCGGGAAAAAATCTATATATAAGGATATAATGCTTGTGGAATGATAATTTTGCAGATTCCTGGAGATTATAAGTTGGAGATTTTAATAAAAACTTTTCTAAAAACAAAACTTTCAAAAATTTCTGAAAATTAAATCTGACGCCGTCAGGTTATGAACCCTGACGCCGTCAGAAATGACCTGACAAAAATTTTCATTTTAAGTTTCCGGAAAATTTCTGGAAAAACCTTTACCTTACTTCCTGGAATTCCTGCAAAACATCATTATGACTCGATACAAGCATTTGACTCAAACAAATACGAATATGTATGCTAATTTATTATTATTACGATTCATGTTAATTTGTGTTCTAATAAACCGATTTAGATTTCCCTTACACTTATCTTTTGCAAAATACCTTTATATGTAGTTAAGACGAAGTTAAAAACAACATAAAGCATTTTCACAAATTACTTATGAACATGAATCAATACTAATAAAAATTAAACACACATACGGAAAATAAAATCAAACAAACAAATAAATAAACACACAAAGCAAATAAAACAAATAAAGCTTGGGTTGCCTCCCAAGAAGCGCTTTTCTTTATTAACGAGTCTTGTAGCTAGACTCAAAGTTACGGGGTCTACGTTTTTCCGTTTTGCTTCTCAATTGCCCCTCTAATCATCCTAACAACCTCCATATCAATTTTGTATTTAGGTCCAAGGTTTAAGCAATCTTTATAATAAAGGCTTCTCTTATTCCAAACATGGTCCATGCCTTTTTCTTTATCCTCTTCATTGATGTCCTCAATCGCACCAATGTTGTCCATGTCAAATCGAGGCACAAAACGAAATTCATTAACCCGATAAGGCATCCTATATGTGATCCTATCTATGTGATTAGAAAACTGAACCGTGCCTTTCAAATGGTCATACCTTAAATTAGATGCTTCGATAAATGGCTTACCTAACACAACGCGAGATAGGTGGCAGTCAACAACACTTGCCATATCTTCTAAAATCATGAAGTTGGTGACAAAGGTAAAGTTCCCAACAAGGATATGTATATCCTTAATCCTACCAACGAAGTTGCAAACTCCGCCTGGACACTTGGGGTCCATCCTAGGCTCAAGTGGTGTGTTTATGATTTGGCTATAAAGGCCTGAGGACATAACGTTGATTGGGGATTCACAGTCAATGTAAGCATGCTCAACGTATTGGTACCCAATCATACATGGTATCTTCACATTCCCGGGATCACCTCTCTTAATCTTTGGGTCAATTCTAACAAAAGGTGGTCGAGGGTTATCAACTAGGTTGTTATAGTAAGCAATCTCCTCCTTAGTGGGGTTTTCATTGAAAAAATCATCCAACCTAGGATCTACCTTCACTTCCTCAATTTTCTCAATCAACTTATCAACCGTAAGATTATTACGTTCTAAGTAATTATCTGAGTATATGGCGGTCCCTAAGTTGTTCAAGGCATAATCAAGCTCTATATCAATCATTCTACTGAGCCCCCTGAGCTCACTGATCTCATTCTCAAGTTGGCTACGCAACAAAGCCACTTCGCCAGGTGAAAGGGGTGGATTCGCGTTTTCCATAATGGCAAACTGAATAGTCAATGAAAATCTGTTACGAACAAAAGCACAAAGAAAATAGATAGACTAAAGAATACCTAGAAAAATAAAACAAAAATCTCACTAGAAAGGAATCTAGTGAGTAGACCTAATAGAATAAAAATTCAACCTAAACAATAACTATTCCCCGGCAGCGGCGCCAAAAACTTGATGCGTGGGTTTTGTAACCTTACAACAGGTTTTACCTCTCGAGGGATCTCAAGAGGCTTACAACCCCACCAGGCAGTGTACCTGACCGATGTAGTATAGTGTAGTGGTAAGTACGGGGGATTGATCGTTCTCCACAGGGAATAGTGTTCGTTAGGCGTGAAAGACTACTCTAATTAGGTCTAAGGGTTGAGGAAGATTCTTTTTATGTTTTTATAATTTTTATGAAAGCAAGTAAAATCTCGGGTTTGAAAGAGTGGGCGGAATTAGTTGCTAGTCAACTAACCCAAAATTACTACGGATGCAAATAAAATAAAATAACAAAAATGAAAATGTGGTGAGAAACTTATGTGTAGAGAAATGTGTTTACTTAGATTTCCTTACTCCCTAACTATCTTTTACCGGTTAATTAGTGTGTATTAGTCGCGTGGATGACGGGTGTATTCCTTAATACCATTCGTGGGGTGGCGTACTTACTTCCCCAACTCTACAAGCTCCTACTTCACTCCTATGTCGAGCCGGCTAGGAAGCTCCTAACATGGGATCACTAGAATTCGCTTGTGCACTAAATACAACCATAAAAACCTTTAGTACGCATTTGGTTCATGTTTCTTAAGACGTTCAAGCAAGTTACCGAATAGGAAGTTAGCCAGTTTTCTTAAGCCTAACATAGATAAACAATCATCCAATACAACTAACAACACACTAATAACCAATAATCAATAGCTAGGTTTCATTAGATCTAAGCAAACACAAGATAAATTTAGCCTAACATGTTAATCAAAAGACAAGAATAAGATAAAATCAAACAACACATAGACATATTGAATGATTAATTGATAACTTATCTTCAATGTAACATGGAAGATCTCAAGGCAAAAAGCCTTGAAAAAGAAGCTAAATTCGTCCTAGGGTTTTCTCCCAAAATTCCACACACTAAGCTCTCTCCCTAATGACAAAAAATTAGAAAACTATATATAGACTTTTGGATCTGACGGCGTCACCTTATGGATTGTGACGCCGTCACCTCGCCGCTTCTAGGGTTCCCGGATGACCTTCTGGACGCCGTCCCTCTTTAGCTCTTCAAAAATCCATTCTGGCTTATCAAGGCTTGACGCCGTCAGCTCGTGAACGTGACGCCGTCCCCTTATGATTTAAGCCGTGACGCCCTTGATCAAGTTAAAGCGTGACGCCGTCAGAATTCACATGCTATTTTCACTGGCCTATCATGAGTAAATTTCACGTCCACTTTTTCTTGCCAAAGCATGACGCCGTCCAGAGTAAATTGTGACGCCGTCAAGAGTAACTTTTAGCCGATTTTTGAGACTTTGTCGTTTTCTTCACTTTTATGCTCCAAAAACGTCCAAAATGCCTCCTTTTCCAGATTTCTCCTCAAAAGTACCTAAAATGACAAAAGGAACGATTTAGGGCAATATTTGATCAAATAAATACGATTTAGGGCTTAAATGACCCCTTAAAAGCGGTACACTTTTCGCTTCATCATGAAGCTAACAAACTTGCTGGAGTTCATCTTGTTAAAAAAGAGTCACATTTGTTTTTCAAAAAACCAGTGGCTGCCTCAAAGTTCAAAGTTGTTTCAAAACACCTTTCTAACATCGAACAAATGTACTCTACCGACACTTCCGCAAGTGAAGCTAGAATACTATTGGCCGATCTTAAAAGGAGAGTTGAAATGCTTCAAGATGTTGTGGCAACCAAAACAAATGCTAAAATCAACGATTGGTTCAAAAGTTTTGAAACTGAACAGAAAAAGATGTTCGAAACAGAGATTACTCCCATTGTATCTAGCATACATGCAAGAGCAATTCATGTTGAGAACGCAATTATCAAAGAAGTAACTGAATTTGTCAAGGACCATACATCCTTGGTAATTGAAGCCAATGAAAACATTGAAAAAATCAAAGTTTTGGAAAAACAAAATGACGCACTCTCTGAAGAAGCTCTTTCAACTGATATCATGTCCATTATTTATCAAATGTATTCTGTCGAAGATGATGAAAGACTTTGAGCTGAGACTTCCGAAATTGTTTCAAAATATGAAAAGGCGCTTATTAAGATTGAAAAACAAAATGTAACATATTTTAAACAACTTGATCAGAAAAAAGAAGAATGCAAGTATGACAAATTGTCGTATGAGCGTTCTTACAAAAACATGCAAGAACAAATTGATCTTTTGAAGTCTCAGCTTGATAGTCAAAAAGGGAAGGGTGAGGAATCTAAGGGTACAAAACCAGCAACTTCGGACAAACCTGTTGCTAGACCAAAAATGTCCATTTCCACACCCTTGCCTAAGGAAAACGAGAAAGGAAAAGGAAAAGCTGTTGTCGAAAACTCAAATGTGATAGCACCTGATCTTAATAGGATTAGTCCCACTACTGTGTCTGCCTCTACATCTCATACACATAGGGCGATAGACAAAAGTGCAAAAGATAATCCAAAAGAGTCTAGGAATGCTACTACAAATTCAAAGGAAAACAAGTTGAATCCTAATGTGTGTGCCCCCAGGAATAGCTCACCAAATGTGACCACAAATACTGTTAAAGAATATGTTGGTTCAAACGACATGGTCCACAATCAACATCTAGAAAAAGCTAGGCAAAAGGCACAGATTCGAAAAGATGGAATCTTAGAAACACCGTCTAGGGTGATGCATTCTACAACATTACAAAGCAATGCTAGTAGTAGTAAACCACTGCCTAGGATCATTCAACTAAAGTCTAGGGATTGGCTTGCATCTAAGAGTAGTTGCTTAAATGAAAATGCTGTGCACGTAGAATGCAACACTAAGAACTCAAATTCCTCTTCAAACAACAATGGAAAATCAAGTGCTTCGGCACAATCCACTGAGACAACAAATAGAAACAAACCCGTTGATAAGAAGAAAAAGACTAACAAACCTACTAGGTGGATCCCTACAGGACGTAGTTTTTCTAAAAATAAGACTTCCGCTGCATTTGATAAGAAAACTACTCCTAGATCTTGCCTTAGGTGGATTCCCACGGGAAAAGTTTTTAAAACAGTTGGTCTTAGATGGATTCCCACAGGAAAGATTTTTGATAGTTGCACCAAGACAACGAATAGTGACAATCACCAACAGGAAGTAGAAACCGTTACAACAGTTGATAGTCAACACCCTCAGAGTGATGATTCATGTACTTCTAACACTGTTATTTGTGACATCTCTTCGTCTTTGGTTACATGTGATTCAACTATCTCAGAACCCAGCTCATCTGAGGGTTCTAATTCTGTAAATTCTTCAAAATCATTCTCTCTATCTTCTATTTTTGATTTTCCATTTCTTTTATAAAAAACCATCAAAATCAAAATATAAAAATAGAAAATTCAAAAATACAAAAACAATATAAAATATAAAATCCAAAAATATTCCTCTCCGACATGTCTCTCGTATAATCGATATTCTGTACGTACCTAGAAATGTCATTCAACAATGATACGGGCATGTACAGATGCTTGAGCGAGAGTTCATTTAAATGTTTTCAAAACATGTCGTTTCTCTAAATTCATCCTCAAATGGATTCTAATCATATCGGATTAGGACCCGCGCTTCAAAAGAAAGGAAAGTGCTTAATCAAAAACTTTTCGAGCACTTATCCTAAAAAATCTTCACTATGGCTTCGTAACAATTCAGTTTCGGACTCGAGCTTAACCCGATGGCTTCTGAACACATCAGTTCAGGACCCGTGCTTTCAAGAAAGGAAAGTGCTTAATCAAAAACTTTTCGAGCACTTATCCTAAAAATCTCAATGGCTTGTAAGTATTTCAGCTTACAACCCGAACTTCAAATAAAGGAAAGTGTTGTGCAAATCCAATTTTTCTTTTCAAACACTTATCCTAAAAACAAATGAAGATATTTCTCCTATCATATCTTCAAAGATTTTCCAAATCTTTTCTATTTTGAGCACATTTTCCTCAAGATTTTTCTAAATCTTTCATAAAGTGCTCAAGATAACTCCCTCCAAAACAAGATAAATCATGCTTTATTTAAGGGGGAGTATAAAAATGAAAAACAAAAATGTTCCTATTTCATGCTAAAATCCGTCTTTCTCTCCAAAAAAAGTTTCATTTTAATCAGTTGATATCAAAAATATCACTGCATGCTATTTTTGAGGGGGAGAAGACGTGATTAAAATGTGATCAAAAGGTTTAAAGTTCGTGGAATCTCAAAGTATGCTCTCCAGACAGACTCAGTTCTAACCCTCGAATTGACGAAAGCTAAATGTCAGTTATCGAAAAGACTTGTCCGGGACGGGTAATAATTTCAAGATGGTTATCCATTGATGTAAACGTGTCTCGCAAAGGACTTGTCTGAGTAGAATGTACCAATTCGAGAGATAATCAATGAATATGACCGGGACGGGTAATAATTTCAAGCTAGTCCATCTAGTGATGTAAACGTGTCTCGCGAAGGTCATGTTCAATGAAAATCGATCATTTCTAATGTGCGAACTCTACCCAACATGTGCAATTCTTTCTTAAATCTCTTAAGCACATGTGAAGGGGGAGTATTTCAGAAAATGCAAAACTCTCAAAGTGCTAACTAAATGTGTTTATTAATCATAAACACTTTGAGAGATTTTCACAAGGTTTTATGGCAAGTGATCAAACCTAGGATAATCATGGTGTTATAAGGTGATTATGGTTAGGCTATGTCCTATGATCCGCCAGAGCCGGAGGGATCTACCCAAGGACAATTCCAATATATTAGAATTAGAAGTCCTTAGGTATGATTGAAAAAAGGAGCAAATGAGAAAGGGAAAGAAGGGGTTGAAGAATGAAAAAGAAAAGTTTAATGTAAGGGTGAAAAGAAATAGCCCTCCATGAAAACTTAGGGCAGAAACCGGGTCAATTCATATGCTATCGGTATTCACTAAGGTGATACTGATATTGAAGACAAGACGTCATGGACCCAGTGACGCGATGCACCACCCCTCCTAGCCACTCAGATATCTCTCAAAAGATATTTGTTTCATTCTCACGGAGAACACTACATAATCTATCGGCCTCTCATTCCGAGATGTGTTGATATTGAAAAGGTGGCACTCTGCTCCATGCCTCCGAGGACTAAAAACCAAAACGCACAATAGAGTCTAGAGCCATGAGATTCATCAAAATATCTCGTTAGGAACACTTCCAATATGATACACTTGTGTTCGCCAAAAAGGACACAAGTTGTAAGAGTCTTAATGAGATCCAAGGATCTTGCCATTTACATCATGATGGTTACGTGCTTCAAACGGTCTACAGTCGTAGGGTGATCTCTAGCGACTCACTGAATCGTGGGTGCACTTCGGTGTGTCCGTGTAAGCCCTCTCGGGGGTATCCGGTTCAGAACGGCCTGAGGAAGGATTAGAGAAAGTCTTCACACTATGCTGTTGACAATCTCAAAATCCCAACCTGTAAGTGCTAGATGATTATTACTAACGGTTTTATGCAACTACCCATAAACATCCATTAACCATCACCACATACATCATTCATCTTCACCTCAGCATACTCATACTTATGAAGAACATCTCCAACAAAGCTCAAGTGTAAAAGTTCAAGACAAGAAGATCAAGTTAAAGACAAAGTGAAAAGACAAAGTCAAGAAGCTAATCAAGATGTCAAGAACAAGTTCATATATCAAATGATGAAAGAAAAGGAGAGATTGTTAGCATAAGTATAAAGTTCAAGATGTATGAGTATGTTGGAGGTCACGACGTCATAATCACATCGAAGACAAGAACAACCTCAAAGACGATACTTTGAAGATCACATAGCATGAAGGAATCAAAAACAAAGACTGCTATACATCGACACTCAAAGCTCAAAGACATTGAAGACGAAAGACCATCTCACATGGAGCATCATTTGAATGACCATCCCTTAGGGGGAGATTGTTAGGATTTATTTTAAAGTGATGGTCATTTGTCATTGTAATAGTTTAATTATATGTGTCGTTGTTTGAGTTAGTTAAGTTAATCAATGGGCTTGGACTTAAGCTAATAGGTTATGTTTAGTGTTTAAAAGAGCCCATGTGAAAGCCCACCCAAGTCCAAGCCCATCCATCTCTCAAAACTATAAATACCCTTCACCCTCCTCATTTGAGGGTGTTGCTTCTAGGGGTATTCTCACATCTTGTATCTCATTTCTCTCTTAATCTAATCTCTAGAAGTTACCATCTCCATCTTTCTTCTATTCTCTTCTATTATTCTCATATTGTTGTTGTGTGATAAAGAGTAATTTTAAGCTTTAACAGATTTGTATCTTCTTCTTGAATAATTTCAAGATCTTCTAGACTCCCATTTGCCTCATAATCCAAGAGATTTTTCTCAAAGAATTCAACATTTCGAGCAACAACACTTTGTTCTCGGATGGAAGGTAGAAAGAATATTCCATTGTTTCCTTTAGGTATCCTACAAAGATACACTTAATAGATATGGGTTCCAGTTTGTCAGGTTTGGTAAGTGTATCACGCTTAACAAGTGCCTCACAACCCCAGACTTTTAAATTAGACAACTTAGGGGCTTTCCCATGCCATACCTTGTATGGTGTCTTATCAACCTTCTTAGTTGGAACTATGTTGAGAATGCGTGCAGCAGATTCAAGGGCATAATCCAAAAAGGACTTTGGAAGAGTAGTTTGACTCATCATGGATCGAACCATATCTAGCAGTGCTCGATTTCTCCTCTCAGACACACCATTATATTGGGGCGTGTAAGGAGGAGTGCGATGGGCAATAATCCCATGCTCCTTAAGATGATCCAAAAACTCTTGACTCATATATTCACCTCCACGATCAGAACGTAGTGACTTAATGGTCTTCCCGAGTTGGTTTTCTACTTCCTTTTGAAACATTTTAAATGTTTCAAACACTTCATGTTTATGTTTCAGCAGGTAAACATAACCATACCGACTATAGTCATCAGTAAAAGTGACGAAGTAGCTTGCTCCTTGTATTGACACAGTTCTAAATGGGCCACATACATTGGTGTGTATTAGTCCAAGTAGATCCTTAGCCCTTTCCACTTGATGTAAATAGGGTTTTCTTGCCATCTTACCAGACATGCAGGAAACACACTTTTCAATTGACTTGATGTCAGTTGAGTTGAGAAGTCCATCATGTTGCAACTTCTCCATGCGTTTCTTGCTAATGTGTTCAAGATGACAATGCCACAAGAGAGTAGAGTCCAAGGTGAGATTGGCTCTTTTATTGCTAACAGCAAACAAAGAACTATCATTTGTTTTAGAACAAGACATATCAATTTCAAAAATACCATCCCTTGGGATAGCACTAAAATAAACAACATTATTCCTAGAAACTGAAATTGTATTATTCAATTCAAAGAGGTTAATAAAACCATCGTCAAACAAACATGAAACTGAAATAATTCCTCTAGTAATAGAGGGAGCATAATGACAATTGTTCAAAACAACTACTAATCCACTAGGGAGACATAAATGATAACTTCCAATAGCTTCAACTCCTGCACGTTGACCATTGCCCATGTACAGACTTAAAGCTCCTGGCTTCAGCTTCCTACTTCTCCTGAGACCTTGAGTAGTATTACAGATATGAGTACCACAACCCGTGTCATAAACCCAAGATGTAGTAGGAAAAGAATAGAGTTCTATGGTGAAAAATACCTGAAGTGCTAGCTCCTTGAGATAGCTTCTTCTTTTTCAGCAACTCGACGAGATACATGGGACAGTTCCTTCTCCAATGACCTATTTCACCACATTGGTGACAGGTTGCGTCCTTTGCAGGGTTATCCTTCTTGGGTGGTGGAGGTTTTTTGGGCTTGGAAGCATAAGATGGTTTACGCTTAGGAGCATAAGCCAACTTATACATTCCATTCCCTTGTTTCCCCTTAGCAGCCTTGAACATTTTTTTACCTTGGTTTTTCTGGACCTTTCCTACACGTATAGCATGAAGTGCAGGTGCAGCATCTTTCTTGGGTAGCGTCTGCTCATGTTGTTTAAGCATATCATGTAATTCATTCATAGTCTTCCCCATGATGTGCATATTATAGTTCTGCACAAAGCTGTCATACTCCTTAGAGAGTCCAATCAAGATTAGGCTTACTCCAAGGTTCAAAGTGACGGGATGACCAAGATGCTCCAAGTTGTCAATGTAGCTCTGTAACACCCGTTTCCTAGGTGTTGGGACCCCACCCTAGATGAAAATGGATAAAGACCTAATGCTATTGGTTGGTCAACAAAGTTACGTGGAAAGTCAAACCCGATAGTCAAGTGTTAGTCAAATATATGTTATAAAGTTATGGGAAGTATTATGTGCCTGAAATAGATAGGAAAGGGACTTCAAGGGCTTAAGTTGTCATATGCCAATTATGTTATAAGTTAGTTGTGGCTAAAATAGGAGGAAAGAGACTTGAGGGGCCACTTTTGCCAAAGGACCAAAGTTGTGTCTAGATAAGATTATCTAGGGATTTCTAGAGAAATCCATAATTATTATTGAGTGTGTTGGAGGTCCGGTTTTATGGAGGAGGAAAAGAGAGGGAAAAAGTGAGATGATGATCTAAGAAGAAATAGATGAAGATCAAGTACTAGTAGCCTTCCTTAGTAATAATCATCACATGTAAGTATCTATATTATTAAAGTTAAAGAAATTATAGATTATGGATTAAGTGGGTTTTCATCATATGATCAAGATATGATCATATGATGATAAGATTTGGAAGATGAGTGTAATTGATGGGTTGTGTTAACCCTTGTCAATGTATTTGATTGTTATGTTGTTATGTTTTGGTTATTGTAGAGGATGATGATGGTGATGGAAGATTTTGATGATGATGATGATGATGATGATGATGATGATGATGTTCTTGATGTTATGTAGCTTGGATTGAGGTAAGTAAAATGATGATGGCATGTGTTATATGGATGTCTAACATGTATGTGTTGTGTATGTTTTGTGGTTAGTGATAAGAGACTTGATATGTGCTTATATGCTAGGATGAACATGATCTAAGTGATGAATTTGGTTGTGAGAGTAAGTTGATGTTAGGTGTTTATGCAAGAATTAGAGAGTGGAGTCGCTAAGTAAGTGTTTGGATATATATATATATATATATATTATATATATATATATATATATATATATATATATAATATATATATATATATATATATATATATATATATATATGATGCTTATGTGTTGATTGAAGTATGATGGTATGTGATTATCGTTTTACTTACTAAGCGTAAGCTTATTCTTTTAGTTGTCAATGTTTTTGTAGGTTATGTGTAGCGGAATGGAAGTGCTTGGACTATAGTCTAAGGATTTGGATGCGGATGGGTAGGTAGATAGAAATGAGGAGCTTAGTATAGAATACCGAGCTCGAGTCAAAGTTGTACCCCGAGAGTCTTTTAGTGATTTGTAAAGTAAATTCGAGTGTCAATTTGTATGTTAGAAAGGTCATAACGATTTGGGAGTCTAACGATGGGTCAAAGTGTGTTTTATGTGTTTGTGAGTAAAGTTAAAGGGGCGTTTGGTTTAGTTGTAAATGTACCCATTTTGGGTGGTAAACGGGTCAAGCGTCTTTGGAACATGTTTTTTATGTTAAGTTAATGATGTTAGTCAAGTTTGGTGTAAAACGGAAGTCTTATGAGTTGTTTGTGGTGAAAACGGGTCAAAACGGGTTATTTGCATAACCCGTCTAAATTTTAAAGTACAGTTTCGGGTTGATTGAGTATGTAAACAATTTTGTATGTTATGTTAATGGCTTTGAGTGAGTTTGGTGTAGATATAAGGTAGCATGGGTCGATTATTGTGAAAAAGGGCCAAATTTCGGTACAAAATTCCCAAATTTCGGTTTGAAATTTCGGTTTGATTTGGACAGATTTTGGTAAACTTTGAAAAATTATATCTTTTAATCCGTAAGTCGTCACGGATCGTACCACCTATCGTTTCGAAGGTAATTGAGTGTACTTTCATTTAAAAATAGCCTCAAAGGCTGAATGTTTATATATTTTTGTCAGTTATCAAAAAAGTGGTCGGATGTCCATAAAAGTCAATCGTTTTCGCGTAAAAAGTTTTAAATTTTGGTCTAATTGGGCACGGGGCGTTACAACTTGGTATCAAAGCCAGGTTTAAGTGAATTAGGTCTCCACTATAGGTTGCCTAGACTTAAACCACTCGTAGACGTATTAAGTTTAAATTTAAGAAATACGGGCAAATATTATGTAAGTTATAGGGTGTGAATGTTGAGTTTTGAAACGAATTATGTGATTGCTATATGGGTATAATGATGGGGACTTATGGATGTGTTTTATGTGATATATGTTGTGGGAGACTTGATGTGGGAGTGATAGGATTTCCGTGCACCTCGGGTTATATCGGTAATTATTATATGAATATGTGAATGTAGCGAAATATAGAGGTAATGAATTAGAGGCGAAAAATAGATGCCTTAGGTGTGCGATGTGAAAGTGCTTATAGCAATAGTGGGATTAGGCTTTGGTTGGATATAATGTGAATATTGAGAATGTGGACTTACTAATGGTAGAATTAATGAGTTAAACTCGAGTCATTGATTGTTTAAGTTATGAGGTGGAATACGTGATATGTTGTATGAGCGTAAGGTGTTAGGAGTTGTTCATGTTTATAGTATTGGTGTGTGTGTAATGTAAGTCCATGGTGGACTAGACGTGCTTAAATAATAGATTACCGTACGTTTGGATATTGTCGGTGATTGTTATATGATTATGTGATTGTGTGCTATGGTAGTTTAGCGAAGGCGAATGGATGTAATAAGTGGTGTGGTGGGTTATAAGAAATGTGACTAAAAATGAAAGTGCATGGCTTGTGTGATAGCGATGACCAAAGCATGGCCTTATGAGTAATTATATTTAGCGTGGTGGCCATTAACGAGGTATTAGAGATGGGTTAGTGGAAAGTCAAAGTATTAGGAGCATGATTATGAACGTGTGGTAACGTTGAATGTGTGTGGTGAAGAAATGATATAGATTTACACATATTAAGTCCGTGATGAACTTAGTAAAGTTACAAAATGAGAAAAGGCATAGGGCTTGAGTAAATAATGAAATAGAGAGAAATTTCCTAAGTACTAATAGCTATAATGAGATGGGCATGTATGAGGTTAAGATAATGCCATGAAATAATTATATTACGGCTAAGGCGATTAGTGGTAATTATTAATAATGAATGAATGAGTTATAGTTGACGATCTAAGTAAGGTCTACATGTAAAGGAAGCGACTGAGACTAAAAGGGTAATAGTAAAGATGCGGGATTGGTTAACGAGGGTTAAATAATGTAAGTGGCGATGAGACGTGTAAACACATAGAAGTGTGTAATTATAATAGGCAGGCTCATATGCTCTATGCGCTTCCATTTACTAAAATAAATGGATATAATAATGTATGTAAGGTGCTTATGACTTGGATCCATTACTAAAGTGATAAAGTGTGAATGTTAATGATCCTTCGAGGTGAACGTTAAAAGTGGTATCCTTCGGGATGACCAAGTAAATGAATGTTAAGGAATCCTTCGGGATGAATGTTAAAGATCCTTCGGGGTGAAAAGTATTGCCTTTATCGGCAAATGGGGTTGCCTACACCCTTGGCAATAAAAGTATCTCCATAATGAATGTGTTAATGATATGGATCCATGTCTAAAAAGAAAATATGAAGTATAAACAGGATGAAATAATAAAAGTTAAATTGGGAATTAGGAGTAGTAGTGTTAGATCGGGAGTACATAACCATGGGTTTATATTTCTTGATTTACATCGATTGGGACGCCTCTCCATGTAAATATGGAAGTATAAATGAGTGGGCTTATGTGTTGCCGACACGGCACGAGTAGGGTGAGAGAAGTAGGAGACGGAAGTTTAGAATTTGTTAGAAAATTATAAGGACTAAGATAGGAGGGTTAGAATTTGACCATGGCGTTTAGTTGAGACTTAGGAGAAAATCTTGAGGAGATAAAGAAATTGTAATGATGATATGATGTGCCTTGCGGCGTAGCACAAAATGTGATGAATGAAAATAATAGAACGTGAACGTATTAGTCGAGTGTGATCATGTTAAGTCAAATAGTACGAGGTTCTAAAGTGGCAAGTAGTCAAAGAATGAGAGTAGTGGATAAAAGGAGTAAGATGGTGCTGTAGTGGTAATAGGGCGGACTAGAATGATGATTAGTTGTAATAAGTATGTCTTGTATTATGTAGATTCTAAGCAAGAGTTATATGGCATAGAAGTAAGCGGGAGTAATATGGATTAGGGCATGTGATATGTTATAGTATGCATAGAGTTGCAAGATCATTTGGATCGTTGCACTAAATAAACTAGGAAATAAGGTGCTAAAATGAGATGAGTTATGAGACTAAGTTTAGGTTAGAAATAGATGAAAGATTTCGGGGACGAAATCTAAATAAGGGGGATAGAATTGTAACACCCGTTTCCTAGGTGTTGGGACCCCACCCTAGATGAAAATGGATAAAGACCTAATGCTATTGGTTGGTCAACAAAGTTACGTGGAAAGTCAAACCCGATAGTCAATTGTTAGTCAAATATATGTTATAAAGTTATGGGAAGTATTATGTGCCTCAAATAGATAGGAAAGGGACTTCAAGGGCTTAAGTTGTCATATACCAATTATGTTATAAGTTAGTTGTGGCTAAAATAGGAGGAAAGAGACTTGAGGGGCCACTTTTGCCAAAGGACCAAAGTTGTGACTAGATAAGATTATCTAGGGATTTCTAGAGAAATCCATAATTATTATTGAGTGTGTTTGAGGTTCGGTTTTATGGAGGAGGAAAAGAGAGGGAAAAAGTGAGATGATGATCTAAGAAGAAATAGATGAAGATCAAGTACTAGTAGCCTTCCTTAGTAATAATCATCACATGTAAGTATCTATATTATTAAAGTTAATGAAGTTATAGATTATGGATTAAGTGGATTTTCATCATATGATCAAGATATGATCATATGATGATAAGATTTGGAAGATGAGTGTAATTGATGGGTTGTGTTAACCCTTGTCTATGTATTTGATTGTTATGTTGTTATGTTTTGGTTATTGTAGAGGAGGATGATGGTGATAGAAGATTTTGATGATGATGATGATGATGATGATGATGATGATGATGATGTTCTTGATGTTATGTAGCTTGGATTGAGGTAAGTAAAATGATGATGGCATGTGTTATATGGATGTCTAACATGTATGTGTTGTGTATGTTTTGTGGTTAGTGATAAGAGACTTGATATGTGCTTATATGCTAGGATGAACATGATCTAAGTGATGAATTTGGTTGTGAGAGTAAGTTGATGTTAGGTGTTTATGCAAGAATTAGAGAGTGAAGTCGCTAAGTAAGTGTTTGGATATATATATATATATATATATATATATATATATATATATATATATATATATGTATATATATATATATATATATATATGTATATATATATATATATATATATATATATATATATATATATACATATATATATATATATATGATGCTTATGTGTTGATTGAAGTATGATGGTATGTGATTATCGTTTTACTTACTAAGCGTAAGCTTATTCTTTTAGTTGTCAATGTTTTTGTAGGTTATGTGTAGCGGAATGGAAGTGCTTGGACTATAGTCTAAGGATTTGGATGCGGATGGGTAGGTAGATAGAAATGAGGAGCTTAGTATAGAATACCGAGCTCGAGTCAAAGTTGTACCCCGAGAGTCTTTTAGTGATTTGTAAAGTAAAGTCGAGTGTCAATTTGTATGTTAGAAAGGTCATAACGATTTGGGAGTCTAACTATGGGTCAAAGTGTGTTTTATGTGTTTGTGAGTAAAGTTAAAGGGGCGTTTGGTTTAGTTGTAAATGTACCCATTTTGGGTGGTAAACGGGTCAAGCGTCTTTGGAACATGTTTGTTATGTTAAGTTAATGATGTTAGTCAAGTTTGGTGTAAAACGGAAGTCTTATGAGTTGTTTGTGGTGAAAACGGGTCAAAACGGGTTATTTGCATAACCCGTCTAAATTTTAAAGTACAGTTTCGGGTTGATTGAGTATGTAAACGATTTTGTATGTTATGTTAATGGCTTTGAGTGAGTTTGGTGTAGATATAAGGTAGCATGGGTCGATTATTGTGAAAAAGGGCTAAATTTCGGTACCAAATTCCCAAATTTCGGTTTGATTTGGACAGATTTTGGTAAACTTTGAAAAATCATATCTTTTAATCCGTAAGTCGTCACGGGTCGTACCACCTATCGTTTCGAAGGTAATTGAGTGTACTTTCATTTAAAAATAGCCTCAAAGGCTGAATGTTTATGTATTTTTGTCAGTTATCAAAAGAGTGGTCGAATGTCCATAAAAGTCAATCGTTTTCGCGTAAAAAGTTTTAAATTTTGGTCTAAGCGGGCACAGGGCGTTACAAGCTCTTCATCTTTAGGACATATGAGCTTACAGATTGACCTACTTCTTGCTTGCACGAGTGAAATTCCCTCGCGGTTTTAAGAAGTTCATGTTCTGCCTGTTGAGCAAACATACTTTTCAACTCCTGTAGCATGTCATATGCACCAAGGTGAGTTAGATTTCGTTGGATTTCTAAGTCCATGGTCATAAGCATGAATGCAGCAATGTCCTTTGATCCCTTGACCCAAGCATGTGAGCTGCCAAAGCCTCAGGAGGGACTGGGTGTCCAGGAGTTGCAACAGGAATAGGATGCTCCAAGTAATTTTCCTTATCTTCAGCTGACAAGATAATGCGAAGCTGGCGATACTAGTCAATGAAGTTAGGTCCATTGAGTTTTTGTTTCTCAAAGAAACTCCTGAGTACCGAATTGTTTCCGACTGAGGTAGTCATCTGCAATTAAAAGTTCAAATAATTAGTATTTTCAATAATTAAATTCTTAATAGAATTAACTACCCAATTAATTACTAATTAAGACTAAGATCCAACTTGACCTCCCACTTATTACCAAAGGTCTGACCAATGTGTAAACAAGTGGGGCAAGAGGTAAGCGACGAGCGTTAATTGCATAAAATGCAACTCTTAGATTTATGAGACTGATCAAGACATTAGTAAACAAGTAATAATGTCATGAGCATGTTTAGTCTCATCTTATGCCTTGGGTCCAAGGTGTAACACCCCAACCCGATAAGGGTAGAAGTATTACGTTATGGTGACATATCAAAGCAAACACAAGCATATGACTAATTAATACAAAATGAAATTCAATGGTTACAAGGGAAAATCTGAAGATACAAGGTTACAATGAGAATTTCAATAAGTACTAAGTCTAGAATAATCTCTTATAGCCATCTCTAATCCGGAATATCTATCAAGAGATAGCCTTCTAAGTCCAAGATACTCTCCACTCATACCCAGCTTCCTACTAAAACCTGCCGCAGGAAAAGAAATGCGGCTGAGCTTAAAAAGCCCAGTGAACAGATATAGAGGTAACAAGCAGTAATAATGGAATAGTGAAGTAAAGGAAACAATGCAAGGTATAATAAGAGTTAAGGAATAATTAAATAGATAAGAGTAAAGGGAACCGTAATCCACCACGAGCCCAAGTCAAGTCAAGTCAAGTATCAAGTCAAGTAATCAAGTAACCAAGTATACGGAGGGGAGACCTCGGTATACCAAGTACAATATGAGGGGATACCTCCAAGGGGTTGGAGTAGCTAACTCCCAAGATGTGAATGACGTGTATCGCACACACCATCAGTCACCAAGTATATAACAAGTAATATCATGATAAATCCATCGAAACAAGTAACAAATCTAGGATGCATCCATACGCCCCAGTAGGCCAAGTTCTTCCTCTACGTAACAAGTCAAGTCAAGGGACGGGATAGGTCATCACTCTCCTACCCTAGAGTCAAGTCATCGGTGCATCAATGACAAGGACATGAAACCCTCATGCCTAGTATACCAGTGGTGGCTCGTAGTATCAAACTGTGGGTCAAGGGTCAAGTATCAAGTATCAAGTGTCCAAGCTCAAGTTTCATATCAAGTGGTTCAAGTCAAGTTTCTAATTCAAGTATGTCATATCAAGGTTTATATCAAGGTTCAAGTTAAAGTTCAAATCAAGAGTCATAGCAAGGTTTATAGCAAAGGTTCAAGTCAAGGTTCAAATCAAGAGTCATAGCAAGGTTTATAGCAAAGGTTCAAGTCAAGTGGTTCATATCAAAGGTTCATAATCAAATGATTCGTAGGTTCATAGTAAAGATTTAATTTAAAGGTTTCATATCAACGCGCATTTAGAAAATCTTTCAATAAGTGGCTTTCATAAAATGATGTTTAGTAAAGTTTTTCATAAAGATAGTCTTAAAAGTAGTTTTCATAAAACTTTTAGTAAAATTTCATTTAAAAGTGGTATCACATCGTGCTCAACAACACCGTTTAAAAATAGCTTTTCTCAAAACATTTTCATATATAATTTAGAAAGGTTTTAGCATCCAGTTATAATATCAAATAAACTTTCAAGGTATCAAGGATTTGTATATTCATGTCACAGGGTAACGAACGAATTATATCAAGTGTCAAGGGGACATAGCAAGATTCACATATCAAGGGGAGCATAGCAAGGTTCAAGGGAGTAAGATAGACAAGAGAGAGAGAGTGAGTTCATGAGAAACCTGTGAGAAGGTCAGAATATCTGTACCTTATTCGGAACGCAAATAAACACAAGATAGCAAATACTGAAAAGAATCAGATCACTCCTTCTTCACACCTAAAAGAGTAGAAGACAGAATTACAAATGGTTCTTAATTACTGATTTTAGTTTATCTTTCCATTTTAAGTTACTTTCCAAATTTAGCAACTTTTCATATATAGTAACTTTCCATTTTTAGCAGGTTTCCAAAATTAGTAAGTTTACATTTTTAGAAAGTTTCCTTATTTAGTAAAATTTTCATAATTAGCAGGTTTCCATAATTAGAAAGATTTAAATATTATAATTTAAGTTAAGTCATTAATTAATTATTATTATGGAAATAGGGTTCATTTTAGCAAGTAATAATAGTTTAGGGTTAAATATGACAACTTTCTATATTTTAGGGTTTTAAATGCAAATATGCCAAAGATAAAGGTCTAAAGTGCAAATATTACAAGTTATTCATTTTAATCCATAAGTTTCCCATAATTACAATTCTAATCCTTTAATTTTAACAACTTTACAAGTTAGACCCTTTAATTAATTAAATTACAATTTAATCCTTATAATATTCATATTTACACATTAAGCCTTCAATTATCCAAAATTACACATTACACCCCTTACATTTATATTTATAGGAAATACCTCCATTTTACATAATTTACAAAACAAGTCCCTCTATTTCATTACTTTTCAAATCGGATTAAATAATTAAACAATTTACCATTTAAACCTTTTAGTTACAAAATTTACATATAATACCCCCATCTTATATTTTTTACGATTCACCCCTGGTCCAAAGTATCTTACAAAAATAACCCACAAGTTTAATAAATTACAAAACACACTCAAAACTTTATAAATCAACAATCAGTTTTAAACAAAATTATAAACCCTAACCCTAAAATTCACTAATCATTACCAATCATTAAATCAACCTTAAAGCACATTTATTTCATCAATTCCATCATTACAAACCCTAACCCTTATCCCATTCGATTTATTTTTGTGTTATCTTTTTAGCCGATAATAACAATAACAAAATAATTCACGAATCAAGGTTCTAGGCTTCAAATAATTTCGAATTCAATTTTTTACAGGTCATTTATATCATATTACATATTGTAAAAATATGTTTGGGGTTCATAAAATTAATATAGAGCCGATTACAGTTTTTGCACGTTTTTAGGGTTTTTGATCCGTTTAATTCTAAACGATCTGAATAGCATGCATGGATTGTGATAACCATTTTATTTATATCATATATGATGTAAAGAGAGTCAAAAAAAATACCAGGTAGTTTTTATGATGATCGAATGAGACGTGGGAAATTAATTTCTCTCGGCAAGAACTAAACGCGAGCAACAATCAAAACCAAACGAACCAAGCTTCTATAATTCGAACTCCTATTTTTTTAGCCTCCTTCTAGCTCCAATGTATCCAGGAAAAATGCCAAGAACTTTGTAGAAATTGTGGTGGTCGATTTGTGGATTTTGTTTTGATCGTATAGGGTTTTTAATATATAAAAGGATATAATTAAAGGAAACCGTGTATTATAATGAGGAGAGGGCATGGATTTCGGCCCAAGGGATTTGATGAGATCAATTTTCTGATTTTGCAAAGATTTCCTCTTAATTGTAATGCTTATCCCTTTATTTTGTACATTTTTATTTATTTAACAAGAAAACAATTATTTATATATATGTAATTCGGCCCATGTAATGTTTTTATGTGTGACAAGTATTTTTAGGACATGTAGAATATTAAAATGTTCATGCAAAAATTATCATACTTCATATGTTGCTAGTTTCCAAGAGTTTGTGATTTATTCGATGTTTTATTTAATCGTTAATTGAAATTTTAAGTTACAAGGGTATTTTGGTAATTTTGCATGCTTTGAAATTTTGGGTATTACAACTTCTTCCCCTCTAAAAAAAATTTCGTCCTCGAAATTTGAAGTCGCAAAGTTAGACGAAGTCGTAGCAATTCGCAAAAGATCGTCACAAACATTCTCACGCCCGGGGTGGTTCATCCAAAAAGGATCTTTAAACCAAATAGTTTCTCATGACTCAATCAAAACAAGGTGGGTTCAAATTCCTCAGAAGGAGACAAATTAGGTTGACTCTGATCAAAAGGCCCATGCAACATAAAATGGATGATAGGTAAATCCGTCTGAAAACGTACGTATAAATATATGCAGTCTCAGAACGAATGCTCGTGTGTAGTGTGAAACCAGGCAAGTGATCACCCGGATCGTTTCCCAACGAGGTGTGAATGGAAAACAGTGAAAAGCTAGGATTAGAGTGATTGATGATTTAGATTGCTTTTGATTTTTGCTTTTTTAACAATTCTAAATAACAAATTAAAAATAGATATGCACAATTAAATTAAACGCGAATAAAATTAAACTAAAACGCGTAACGGGAAAGCTAAAATGGGACAAAAACTAAAATTTATAAAATTTATGAAATTAAAAACCTAAAAATGTAAAATTACTTAAAACTTATTTAAAAACTTAAATTAT
Organism: Artemisia tridentata subsp. tridentata; assembly: GCA_021014915.2. Lineage (NCBI taxonomy): Eukaryota > Viridiplantae > Streptophyta > Magnoliopsida > Asterales > Asteraceae > Artemisia > Artemisia tridentata. Next base: position 129,700,757 of record CP139508.1, read on the forward strand.
ATTTTTTTACACTTTTTATTTAATTATTATTAATTATTTATTATTTAATAACTTATTAAACTATTTAAATTTATAAAAAATACTAAATGAGCAAAGAAAAATCTAAAACTTTTTCTAAAAATATTATAAGATGAGAAAAAGCTAAGAAAATTATAAAAATGAAAATTACTTAATTAAAATTTAAAAAGATAAATTCTATTAAATAGAAGCTATCACTATATTTCTATTTTTGATTTTTCTTAAGGTCTAAAAATGTAATTATATTTTTACTAGATTAAAATTAACAAAATAAAATTATGAAAATTGGATTTATATTTTTCTGATTAATATTCTATTTATTATGATTTAAATACTATTTTAAACTAATAAAAAAGATTAAAAATATTAAATGACTTAGGAAAATTATGAAAAATTCTGAGTAAATCTAAATTAATATTAGAAAGCTAGGAAAAATAAAATACGAATTATGCTATTTTTCCTACTTTTTATAAAAGGTATTTATAAAATGGCTATTAGTATTTCTGGTATAATTATTAACTACTGACAATAATCAAAGAAACAACAACAAATACACTAAATTTACTTTGTATTGATTGATTGAACTTGAAATTACAATTTACACTACTGGAAATTAAAAATACGAATTATGCTATTTTTCCTACTTTTTATAAAAGGCTACAAAAGCTTCTATATATACAAAACTATGGTGGGATAATCCTAGCCGACATCACTTCATCTTTCTGCACCCTTGGATTAGCTCAATTTGATCTCAGCAGTCCAATTCCACTTTTGGCGGGAAAACAGGACAAGTGGTAATTTCCTCTGATTTAGCTAGTGGGAGAGGGAGAGATGCATTAATTGCATTTGGCATGTTAGGTAGCGTGTAAGGATGAGGGTTGAGGTGGTGAAGCCAGCTGGTGAAGAGGTGGGGATGAGGTGGTTTGGTTTGGCGGTTCGAAGGAAGAAGATAAAAAGTTTGACCGAAGTCAAACTTTTTATTTAAATAAAAGGGTCGGGTTTGGTTATAGATTGGGCTTGGGTTGTTTGTGTAGTGGGCTGGGTAAATGGGATAGGTAATTGGGTTGGGTATTATTTTTGGGTTAAAGGTTAGTGTTGGATCCGGATTTTGGTTTATTAAACATAGGGACCATTGTTGTAATTTGCTGAAAATCCAAGGACCTGATTTGCCAACATTCCAAACTCACTTCAAAGGACTAAACCTGCCACAAATCAATAAAACAAGGACCATATTTATTTTTCTCAAAGTTTTTAAATCCCAGGGACCATTTTTGTCCATTTTGCAAAGTTCAGGGACTAAACTTGTAATTTTATGAAACTTCACACCAAAGGACTATATATGTTTATTTTATGATTCTTAAAGGACCTTTGATGACTTTTCCTGTTTTTAGAATAACCAGGGACTAGTTTTGACAACTTTTGAAAGTTGAGGGACTGAAACTGCCAATTATGCAAACTTTGTTCGTTTTTTATCAGTTTTTAAACATTTTGCATCTGAAATATATAAAACACAATTCTGGAATAATTTCAGTATTATGATGCATTTCTGAGTGTTTTTGGATGTTTTGGCAGCTCAGATTAGGTAAAAATGATGAGTATTTAGACACTCATCATTCCTTTTGACTTGCTCGATACGCTCGACATCAGTTGCCATTACTTTCCATGTTTTTTCGTAAACAACATCTGGCCGAGACATGCTGTCTGTCATGAGTAGCATGACATAAAATGTACGCAAATATGTTCCTGTTCCCCAATGGCTGGCTTCCAACAATCCATCGATGTATTCCTTGTTGTCAACCAACAACCCTCTCGCTTGGCAAGCGTCTTTATATGTACCATACGTGACACCCTCATATTTTTTAAAGTCAATCTAGTCCGTGGCACCTCTAACTTTGTTGAGTAATACTCGCAAATAGAACAATTCGCCCATAGATGGAGGGACATGATGGACACGTCCAATACACGTCCCTTTTTTTCCTTTTAAACCATTGCCTTTCTTCTTGCCTCCATACATAGTGTTCTGGAAACTCGTGGTAGAGTAGTTTTCTAGCTTCTTCGTCTGTCTTGTTTGTTTCCATCCATGCAATAAACTTGGTTTCATTAACCGATTGCTTGACCAATGTGAAATCAATAGATTCCGTTGCATCGAATATAACCGACTGTTCCCCTTCTAAGTGAAATGGCAATCTTTCAACAGGTGGAAACCTGTAATGTATATCGAATCCGTAAATTCTCCAAGCTGCTTAACATGCAGAAAGGTATCTACAATCGTAAAAATCCTTGACTTCATCGGCTTCTTCGTCTTCGAGAGTAGCAGTAACTCGATCAGGTCCCTTATTTATGTATTTGAAAAGATATTTTATAGACCCAAGCTGGTTGCACCATTCTACATTAATATGTGATTGGTATCGACGAAGCAGTCCGGGGTTGTATGGAACGACGAATCCGTTGTGCAAATCCGTTTTACTTTTTGTTATAGTAGACCCGTCATTCCTTCTTTTATAAATAGCATACCCTGATTCATCAATGAATGTTGTTTCATTAAACTCTTTTGGAAACTTCTTTGTGCATTTGTTCTTTACGGTGCAAGGGCAGGTCGGTCGCTGAGGGCCACACGGACCATGCATCATGTGATCAGTTACAATTTTGTATAGTTCCGGATCCTCAAGCTTGTCCAGGATTTCAACGGAAATGAAGCGATCAATTTGTGCTGGGGTCGTTATTTTATGTTCTACCTCCAAAAAAAGTAATATGTGAGCATGTGGAAGTCCTCTTTTTTGGAATTTGATTGTGTAAACAGCTGCATTAATAACATAATATCAGATATATAATATATAAAGGAATACTTGTTCGGAGATAATCATGTTAGGGAATATAGTTGTAAAGTAAATACCCGCTTTGAGCTTTCCAAAATAGTGCCGATCTTTAAAGTCTCGCATAAGGGTGTCCAGTTTTTGTTTAAAAACTCGAGAAATTGCATCTGGCCTATCTTCTGACTTCAAGCCCCTCTCAGCTACAAAGCGTGAAATTTCCGGCCAATTCGGGTTGCACGTAAATGTAATGAAGAGGTCTGGGAATCCATAAACCTTACAAATTGTCATGGCATCCAGATAATTTTGCATCATAGACCTTGGGCTCCCAGTAAATGACGAAGGCAAGATTACTTTTTTCCCTCGTAGTTTCACACCAGAATTTTGGTCTTCAGCCAATTTTGCCAATTTCGAGTATGTTTCACTTCTCAAGTCTTTTTGTTGCTTTCGTATGAATGACGTCCTTTCAGATTAAACCATAGTGTATGCGTCGACAATGAACTGCTGAGTAAGCCGCCTTGCATTTACACACATAGAAAAAACACCTGGCCTTTCTTGTAGTCTGTATGAAAAATACTATTTCATTGTTACCCTTGTTTTTTTGTTTGTTGGTGTGTGATCAGTAATACCAAAATGGTATATGTCTGTTCGATAACCATCCTCAGCATACGGGAACAACAGAGGATATTGTAGTGCGAGATATGAAGGATGTAATTCGCTAATCCTTCTTTTACCTCCACCCTGCATGTGTAGAATAATGTCCCTTTTATTTGTTATGCTGTCAAAATTGCCCACAATTAGTGCCGCAACTTCAGAAGCAGTCGGTAGGTTATAATTCCTACCATCTCGCTCTCTTGTACCAATGAGACGTATTTTTAATTTATTCCTGTCTCTTCCAGATACAAATCGTTTACGCGCCATTCGAAATTAAGCAACTAATGGGTTGATGGAATCAAGCATGTCACGTAACTCAACTGTTAGTTGGTGGTCTATGCCGTGGTTCTCTGTTGGGGTTGCGGTGCCGCTGACGCAGTTACAAATATAGCAAGTTAAATACGAATTTGTAACATAATGTATGCAACGACAATCGCAAGTTTTACTAAGATATAATCAAAACACAAAATATTTTTAATATTACATCATAAGATTTGGCACCATACCTGAAACAATTTATCCTATTTTGGATTTCATTGTCAGAATCGTAAATATATAGCTGTGCAAACATTGGAGGTTCACCTTCGTTTGGCAATAATGAACCCATTAAGTGGTAATTTTCACCCTGTATTCTGTAACAATATCCTTGATTTACCGACGTGTCTTGCCTAGCACCCATTGATGTGAATGCAAACATTGAATTGTAGCGTCTGATATTTTCAATGAATGTATCGCTTTTTGGATGGTTTCCACTGATAAGCTCCATCAACGTCTTTGGTGGATTAAGTATTTCATTTCCCAATTTCACCTTTCCTCTCCCACAACAGAGTGAATATGACTCTGAATTAGAATTTGTATGTCCTGCCATACTTTCAGCTCGCCATAATAGTGCGTCACAAGAACCGCATTTGTGAATTGGATCTCCATGGTCAATGTAATCTGTACAGCTATATAGTATTAAAGCATAAATAATTTATAAATACATGCCAAGAAATTGTGCTGAACAATTGTGTTAATGAAATATATAGTCTGTGTACCGTTTGATATTCAAACGAAGTTATCCTTTTCTATAACATCCTCGTCTGCGAAACGTGTAGCACTAAATTGTGAGTGATGGAATGTCTTTTGTCTAACTACTTTTGTTTTTTGCTTAAGCCTTTCTGACTTGCGTTTAGAAGAATGTGCACCGGATTGGTTATGATCAATGCTCAAAAGTGTTTCTGTTATTGATGTTATTAAGCTCAATATGGAAAATATCATAAAAACAAATTAACTTGCGCGTGTTTATGCTGCATTGATTTCCTTACGTGGGTGGGTTGTGTTATTGAAAGGACGTCCCCTTGGCCTAGGTTCTTTATTGACATATTCAATACTTGTATCCACATTCATCCATTGTGGAAGTATTGTTGTTGGAGGTCTCCCACTTTTGCGGAGTCGAAAATCGTTTAACTCTGTGAAAAATATAACATATCAAAATTGTTAAGATCATAAAAGCGCTAATGCCAAAATACTGTAAATTCGGCTATGCTATTTAGGACCAACAATTAAATTGTTAATAACTAATATGATTTTAAACAGTTAAACTATTATCACATGTTTGTGTGAATAAAGATATGTATGTTTATTCAATTGACTAACGTGATTCGCTTTGTTGAACGCTATGACTTCCCTTTTCTGGAGTTGTCGCAGGTGTTATATGTTTGCAAACAGGTGTTCCTCTGTGCGCATCAGCTACGGCTTCAGGTACTGCTGTTACTTGATCTTCAAAACAAAATAATTTGTATAAAAAGTTCCTTGTTTAATAATTATTAATACGAAACCAAAAAATGGATTATTTGTCTAACCTTGTTGTATATCTTTTTTTTAGGTCTGCCCCTACGCCGGATACGTATGTCGTTGGCACTGTTTTCCATTGTTGAATCAATGATTTGCTTTGTGATATCACATGCAAAAAGATGAACTTTAAAATTATACTGTTACCCAAGTTTGGTACATATGAACTTTATATATGTTTGGTAAGTATCGGAGTATAAATAATTCATACTTATAAAAACTATTTTATAGGGATGTATAATTTCTTAAAATATATGTATACTTTTTAAAAAAAAATATATATATATATATATATATATATATCTTACCGATATTTTATATTTGTAGTTATCTAATAATAAATAAAGGTTTTGGTCGAAATTCTAATTCAAAAAACGATGCTATGATTACTTTATACTTAGTATATGTTTGGTAAATATCTCTACGAAATCATGTATAAAATACGTATATTTGTTTTTAAATATGTATTGGATATATTCCTTTTGTAATTAGCTAATAATTAAAAAAGCTTTTGATGAGTATTTTATTTTAATAACCGCTTAGGACCAGTACCAATTTGAAGGTTAGTACTGCTGGTTATGGTAGGAACAGTACTAATCTGGACGTTATTACTTCTGACTATGATCATTTAAACTTATCACGGCTAAAGTTTTTTAACAGCTGAATACGTTCTCTTGAAATTAATTTATAAATACCATGATAAATAGAAGAATCAGTTAAATTGATTATATTTCATAAAGGATTGTGGGCATGGTATCAATTTTGTATGCATGTTCCAACACAAATTAAAAGGCAATTTTATATAAATACGTAATTTTATTAAAATTAAAACGTATCAATTTTTTCTTTTGATACTAATTAAATGCGTAAATTTCATTATTAGTAAAACATAAATCATATGAACATCTTAGAAGTAAAATAATAACAGTTGCAACTCGTTTAGATAAAAATTATTCAAGAAACATAATTTTTTGAGATTTATTATAAACACAAATTTATATGGCCGTAATTTTTCTTAGAATATCCGTATATTTGTTTTTAAATATGTATTGGATATATTCCTTTTGTAATTCGCTAAAAATTAAAAAAGCTTTTGATGAGTATTTTATTTTAATAACCGCTTAGGACCAGTACCAATTTGAAGGTTAGTACTGCTGGTTATGGTAGGAACAGTACTAATCTGAACGTTATTACTTCTGACTATGATCATTTAAACTTATCACGGCTAAAGTTTTTTAACAGCTGAATACGTTCTCTTGAAATTAATTTATAAATACCATGATAAATAGAAGAATCAGTTAAATTGATTATATTTCATAAAGGATTGTGGGCATGGTATCAATTTTGTATGCATGTTCCAACACAAATTAAAAGGCAATTTTATATAAATACGTAATTTTATAAAAATTAAAAACGTATCAATTTCGCTTTCATATTTCTCACATCAAAAGTTCGCTTTCATATTTCTCATCCATGGGTGCATCTTTGCCTTGTCCAACATTATTATGATATTCTTCACCTATGAATGTTTTTAAAAAATAAAAAAAAAATAATAATAAATAATAATAATTTAAAAAATATATATATAAGTTCAAATTTGAATTTTCTAAACACCACTCAGACACAAAATTGTACATGGAACTACTTTTTAACAAATAACCTGTTGAAGATTCATAAATGATAACTTTATCAAGATTAGTATACTTGGGTTTGTAGACGACTAAATCATAGAAAGGATAGTCCAGATCATTGATATTAACCCACACACCTTCTTCAGATACGATGTTGTTGTTCTCGTGTTCGTCATCTGTATTTTCATCATAGAGCATATACTTTGGTCGATTTGATACTACAGAATCTTGTGTTGTTTTTGAACACGTTAACGCATTTGGTTCTTCATTGGCAGATATATTTGATAGATCCAGGTAAGAGAATGGACCCAATTGTTGTGACGCGTAATCTGCAAGAACCCGTGGGAAAGCGGGGTTCTACAAACAAAAACATAGTTAGCACTTACTAACAAATTATCTGTTATCGGGACTGTTTGATTTATATTGTTGTCTATGGTGGCTTAATTACATGGGATTAGCAGGACTGTTTGGTTTAGCTTATTATGTAGACTATGAGGATTGTTTGGAATAGCTTAAATCTTACACTAACAATACGTATGAACATTGATTTGCGTACAATATATATGTTTTATAAAAATATAATGTGCAATTGTAAATTATTACCATCGTGTTTTTTTCCTCAAGATGATTAGCAGCCACAGTTTTCACAACCGTTGATTGTGCCTTTTCATCATCAGATGAAGTTAGATCTATAATTTTGTCTGATCGTGTATTTTCATCGTCTGATGAAATCAGATCAATAATTATCTTGTTGACTGAATTCCCGTTTTTAGTCAACCTACAGCGTTTACGTATAACTGGGATAGGCTGCAATTATCACAAACTTAGTTAATTTTTTTTATTGATAAGTATTACATAATACGAATTACAATTATTTTTTATAGCTCTCCATTGTCATATTTTTTTTTCACCTTTTCATCGTCTGATGACCTAACATCAAAAATTTTGTTGCTGACTAACTTGTTGTCTTTAGTCAGCCTACATCGTTTAGGTGTAACTGGAACAGACTGCAGATATTAGAAAGGTATTTATATTTTTTGATTCATGACTCTCACATAATAAAATATTACCAAAATTTAATAAAAATACCTCATCAGCAGATTTATATTCAGAATAATCAATATTGCATGTATTTTCATCAGTTTCTGATTTCGCCTTTGACAATCTCCGACTGTTGTGTGTCAAACAAACAACCTAAGCAATGCATAAAAAATTAAAAACCAATAATTTTTTACTTGCACTACAATGCAAAATAGCGTGTAATTAAAATTTTATATAATACCTCGTTATCAGTATCATGTAAATCAACATCATCATCAGACGTGTTGTATACATATACATTGTTTTGATTTTGGTTATTCCAAATTGGAATACTTTGATAACCATTGACACCAGCAGCATAAATCAGTATATTTTATGTTTATAATTAATTTTGCAAATCTAACACAAAGTAAATGACAACAATAATTAACATATTTATGTTATAATACCTCATCATCTGATGGAAAAACCTGCAAAAATTAGAAAGATATTTAGAATTTCTTATTGATGAGGTTTACATAATACTAATTTACCATATTAGTGATACCTCTTCATCGTCAGATATAAAAATAGGTTGATTATATTTTGTGAAACCATCATTATGGTTTGAGTGGTTAGAGTTGGTTTTGGCTGATGTTTTTTTGTTTTCCTGCATATAATTAACATAAAAGAGTCTTACTATTTGATATTATAAACAGTTAGTTTAACTTAGCACATAATCAATATACTAATTTTGATTAAAACATGAATACCTTCGATGCCTTTGCTTTCACCATTTTTATTGTTTTTTGATAAAAGTAATCGTATTTTAGGATTGAACAATACATACCGAATGCCGTTATTTATATAACACGTAGGTGGATATACTTTAGGATTCGATTTGTTATACATTATATTTTTAATATAGATATAGATTACATATATATTTTAGATATATATTTTGAACATAATTGTAGACTTTATTTTGTACATATTTATAGAAACCGAATATACCAATATTTTAATTTTTCTATAAGTTATCTATTCATAATTTATGCTAAATTGTGATACATTCATTGTTAGCTAAAAGAGAAAGGTAAAACAACTAAATATTTGATCAATGGCAGCTACCCCAAACATTAATGAGTTGAAAGCAGCATGTGGTTCAGACAACCTATCGGATGCATTTAAGTTTTTGTTCTTCCAAGACATAACAGAAGAGGAGGGATTTCTCATCCGGATGGGGGACGAATGTACGCAGCTGAGGGCTAAGATCGAAAAACGTGAACAAACCATCAATGAGGCTGATTCGTTTGGCCCTTTTCATGGGGTTGCTACAACTGGATATGATTGCTTGCTTGAAACTCACATGAGAGACCATCGAAAACTTGATTTAATGTCTCAATTACTGGTGTTGGCTCGCGAAGGAATCGATGAGAAGGAAGCTCATGTGGAACAGATGGAGATTGAAACATACTCGGAAGATGTTTAAGATGTTTTTATGGTTTTTATTTTATCGTATTTTTATTTATTTATTTATTTATTGGTTGCAAATACTATGATGCTACGTAATGGAAATAACTAATCAATGATCAGTCTTTTTAATTTTATTAAAGTTTTTATTACGTCTATAATTTACATTTATTTTTTTACTGTATGATAAAGGGTAACATATGTATTAACTGCATCTCGAAGGTTAATTCAGTATATACAAAAAGTAACCCCTTAAAGATAAATAAATATTAATAATAATATCAACATAGTCCTCAATGGATATTTTAATACAGCCGTAAATTCGACCCAGTACGAACGTCTATCTAGCAGTACAAATATATTCATACCAGTACTAAACTTTTTAGTGACAGTACTAACATTTTGAAATTTTTTTGCCATAGTAGTATGGAGTCTCAACCATGACTTTTAGATCTACTTCCAGGTATGCCACTCTCAAACATTCATCTGTTAAAGAGAATTTATTTTTCATATGATTTTAAAAATACAAAATAATTAATAAATTATATTAAAAGATAATAATTCTTTTATTTAAAATAATATGACGATATCTTTCTAACTTGTTTAAAATTTTATGATATATCGTGAATCAATGATCCACTTGTTTGAAATACCCGATTAGCAGATTTATATCCAAAATAATTAAGATTGCATGTATTTTTACCAATTTCTGATTTCGCCTTTGACAATCTCAGGCTGTTGTGTTTCAAACAAACAACCTGAGCAATGCATAAAATAAAAAAACAATAATTTTTTACCTGCACTACAATGCAAAATAGCACGTGATTAAATTTTTATATAATACCTCATCATCAGTATCATGTAAATCAACATCATCATCAGATGTGTTGTATATATATGTATTGTTTTGTTTTTGCTTATTCCAAATTGGAGTAGTTTGGTAACCACTGACACCAGCAGCATAAATCTGTATATTTTATGCTTAAAATTATTTTTGTAAATATATCACAAGTAAATAAAATAATAATAAACATATTTAATGTGTTTAAAAAATAACAACCTATTCAACAATTAAACAAACATGTAGTATAAACTGTGTAACAAACTATCCAAAAATCAATCAAACATATGGTATAAACTGTCTAACAGAATTCATAATCAAAAACATTGTTCAATTCAAATATGGTGTTCAAAAAAACTATTTTTTCAAATAACAGCAAACACATCGAATTTCGAGTTTTTTCATTCATCGTTCTCCAAATTTTCTGACACCAGCCTCTTTGTTGGAGAGTTTTCTTGTACTTCATTATCTTCTCCACAAATCATTTCACGTTGTCTCTTCCTATCTCTCCCAAAAATGTTAGATGCTTCATCCTATAAAAAAGGTTAAAATTAATTACAATAATTTACTCTGCTGTGTGGTATATGTTTTCAATAGACTAATGATTAGTGCATTAGTGTTTCAAGATGTGGAGTCAAAACCATCTTGTCCAAATTTACCTCATTTGCAACAATAGATGGAATTGACGTGTCATTTGACGAAACCTATGATGTTTAATAAATTTAAATAACATTTATTAGTTTATTTATTTTCAAACACGAATAGTGGTTAGACGTATATCAACGTATAGTAAATAATACCTTATTCACACATATTGAATTCTGTAACTTATGTTCATCATCATGTAAAATGTCTTCGGAATCATGCAATTGATCACCAATAACATGTTGTTCACCTTCAGTACCACGTAGGTCTGCATCAATTACTTCTTTACCAGCTTTGGGAAAACCCAGGTCTTCTCCACGTTCCTGTTCATCAACTTCAGAATTGTCCGGGTCTTCTACAATTCCTTCCTTTCCTGTTTCGGAACCGTCCATATCTACTCTAAGTACTTCATCATCAGCGTCAAAATCATCAAGGTCTTCCCGCATTTCCTGCAGTTCATTTTCAGAATCATACACGCCTTTCTCAACATTTTGATCTTCATCTTCAGATTCATGTAGTTCATATGCATCCTCTTCAAGTCCATCTTCATTACCCTGTTTTTTAATTGAACATATAAAATAACACAAACCGTAATATGAACTGCATACATATTTTTAAATCTTGTGTTAATAAAAAGATTCAACAGTACTAAGTTTATATTAGCAGTACTAAATTGAAGTTTAATACTGCTAATAAACCTATGATGTTTATGTACAAATTTTCATCAGCAAATAAAGAGTTATATTATACCATACTTTATTTTTTAATTATTTAATAATGTAATGTATCGAACCTCTTCGTATAGGAACACATTCTTGAAGTAATTGATTGTATCAATATCTTCAGTGACTTTTTCAGCTCGATAAATATGACTGTTATTGTTATGGTTAAACTCAGTATATTTCACTTTGAATAGGTATTGTTTTCCAATTATCTGATTAAGTTCATCCGGAAAGTATTCATCTGTATCCATGCCTTGTTCTTGCATGATCTCCCATGCTGACAAGTTTGTCATCCTATGCACATTGTTATCAAATAGAATAATCTGGGCAGAACCACTATCATCGAATATACGAACTATGATTTTGAACCTACAATGTTAAATAAATGAAAATTAATATTGGGTAATACTTTTTGGTACAACAAATTGAATTATTTATGTTAATATAGTTTTTTTGATACCTAGATGCAACTGCATATGTTTCTCCATGTTTTTTGCAGTACCACATTTGATTCTTGTTTTTCAAACCTGTCATCCCTTTTGATGCAATTGGTTTGACTCTAGTACTGCATGTTCTGCACCCTGTATAAGCCCAACCATCATCATATTGTATGCTATGCACGGTTGCATACACAACACAACATGTATCCTGCAATTTAATATTAAAGTAAGTTGCGCAAATGTATTAATTTATTGTATAAAATTATTTAATATATAGTGTATGAGAACATCGATAACGTTTTCTGACCGGTTCAATGGTACGAATCATTCCAACCAATTTTTTAACACAGCCGTGCATAAACTCTGCAGGGCTAACAACATGTGTTGCCTGATTGTACGCTTTAATTTTGAACCCACTTGCATCATATCCCTCTTGTTCTTCATAACTGTGTCACGCATACATTAGATTTTGGGGAAAAAAAAGTGGGCCAAAATTTTTTATTGGTTAATTGCACTTATATTAGATATTACCTTTTCCGAAAAGCCAATAACTGAGGTATATCTCTGTTTATAAATATTCTTGAACCGAATAAAGCATTATGAATAGAGGGCTTGTCTGCACCATGAGCAAGAGCAAATATATTTCGTTATACAAAATAAAATGAAGTTTTGAGGTAAATGTACAGCAAATTGATTTAAAGTGTTACAAAACTTACTATCCCAGTACTTTACTTTCCCCATCATCAACAAAAAGTCTATGTGTCCAACTTTATCAAGTATGTCTTCATATTCATTCCACAGCAACGCTCATTTGTCCCAAAAGGTAACATCAAGCCTCAAAGATCTGCATATTGTGTTATCAACATATGATTACATTTATGCATTTTTTTATGTTAATTATAATTAAATTTAAGATAGCTAACTCACTCGGCATCTTCTATGACAACTGTCCTCCGATTCTTTCGACCACCAACACTATTAACGGATACAATATTTCCAATAGCTACAATAGTTCCGATAACATTTGCAAATAAAAAATGGATAATTGAACTAAAATAAATGACATTTTTACATTTACGATATACATATGTTTATTAGATATACATACCAACACAGTCATGCTCATGGTACTCATAGTCTGTGTCCAATATGCGGCTGAATGGTTCATTAATGAAGCCAATAAAGTTATCATCGATGTGTTCAACTCTCGTTACATCGGTCCCTTTATAAAATGAAATTTTATACATGTGAGGTAACAGCGGCAACCTTCCACCGTTTTCTGCTACTCCAAAGTTGGAAATTATATAACATTGACCCTCTTGCAACAATGGCTCAAATTTAAACATCAACTCTTTTTTGATGTAAACTTGAATACGATTTGACTGTTGCAACAATTGTTAGTGTGAGTGTGTTTGTTAAATATGTACAACAATATATTATTAGTAAGAAGATTAAATATACCTCCTCATCTTGAAAAACACAATCAAGACTGTATGAGTCGTGCTCTTCATTTAGTTTGTGGGAATGCCAAACAGATATGCACCTTCCTTTTATCGTAATATTAACAACCATAGGACAAATATCTCTAATTGGTGTTATTGTGCGCTCATTTATGTTTAGTCCTGTCAAATTGTACATGTAGTCTGCATGTGAAATGAACTAAAACCATTATTATATATTGAATAATAAATTCAAACCAAACCTTGTGAATGATTCCCAAAATTGGACATATTGCTTCCAATGCCCTTCCTTTGACGGGATGTTATTCCTACATACATTGAAAGATAATATCAGTTGGCAATTTATCGAACCATGTAAGTTAAAAAACATATGTTTATTATTTGTTAACAAACTACCTGATGAAGAAGATCCACCAGTAGATGTATGGATCATTGTGGGTTTCTTTCTATATCCACTAACACCTGTAAAATGATGAATCTATTGTTGTGATATAATGAAATTTAACAAAAACATAGGCACAATAATTTATATCCAAATTACCTGTTGAGGAGCTACTTAAATTAGATGAATGAACTTTTGAAGTCCTGCCACCCCGTGTCATTAACCCTATATAATTATTCAATTTTTTATTAGACAAAATTTAAAAATACGTTACAGGCACTTAATAATAATGAAATTAATATATGTAGAGAGAGAAAGTTTGAATTACCAATTTTGGCATTATCTCGGTCGGAATGCGTATCCAAAGACGTTGACTGGTTTCCAAAATTTCCTTTTGCACGTGGATTAACGACTCCTGTATGTTAATCAATACATTATTCTCAAACAATTATATGCAAGATTTTATAACAGCCGAAATCTAAATTAATTCTTAACAATAATACCTGATGCTGCACTTCTCGAATCCTTTTGTTGGTTTTTAATGTATGCAATCTTATTTGATTCTGACATTGAGGTTGATTTCCCTAATAACATTTACAAAACATTTGACCTTATCATTAAAGTGGTGTAATTCAAACATTACCATATCAAAGTTTGGAATAACGTATAGTAAGAAAATTAATTACACAGCATACACAGTGTACACAAATTATTTGGATTTATGTCAAACTATATTACACTGTGGTTTCCTACCTGGTGTGTCATCTCTAAACATGGTTGTGACTGATTTAGTTGTCTTATTTTTTGAGAGTTCGTTACCTGAGTATTCAATAAACATATAAGTAAATAAACTATATAATTAATCATACTGTCATTTAACACTTTTACACCAAAATACCTTGTTGACGTTTTTTTATGTACCACCCTCAATCATGGTTGCAACAACTCCAGTAAGGTTCTTTGTATTACCTTTAACTGATGCAATATTAAAGTACATCTGTTGTTACTCATTGTCCTTGAAATTTTACACGTATGGTCCATTAACAACATAATTTTAAACCAAATACCTTGTTTATGATTTTTTGGTGTATCACTGTCAAACATTCTCACATCTATTGGTCTACTTTTAGGTGTTGAATATCTCACTGATGAAATAAACACAACATTATATCTAAGTAAAATTAAACATTAAATCAATTTTATCATCACTCTAAAGTAAAAACACCATACATTCTGGACGCATAATTGGTGTGTGACTTCCAGGCATGTTCCCATTAACTGTGACAGATGTATTCTTTATACCATCTCCATCTACAAATTCAAACAAAATTCCTCATTGTAAATATAAAGTCTGTGAGTGAAAATAATTAACATAAGGCATTAATATATAAGCTGTAAATAAAAATATAAAAACATGTAAAATCTAACAGAAAAAAATATAATATAACTATTATGAACTACTTTATATGCTTTTCAAGCGTGTATTACAAAAAAGGTTTAGCAGTACCAAGTTGAAAAGAAGATGATTAAATTGAAACTTAGTACTGATATAATGCATTTGATGAAACAGTACTAACATGCTAGTTAATACTAAATTGAAAGTTAATATTGCTATGATATTTAAGGTGCAATTGTAATTTTAAACTTAGAACTGTTAAGATGCGTTTAAAGAAACAGTACTAATGTGAAAATTAGTACCGTTGTCACCTAACTGTTATAGCAACAAATACAAATTACGCATAACATGTCTTGTAAATAACAAAATCACATAATCAATGAATGACACAATATCATTGTATTAAGAATATGTTAATAGTCACGTAAACTATCAATCACACAATACCAATGTATCAAAAAGCAATATTAAATTCAAAACAATATAATTCCATAACACAAATATCGACATAATTGAAAGTTAATACTGCTATGACATTTAAGGTGCAATTGTAATTTTAAACTTAGCACTGTTAAGATGCGTTTAAAGAAACAGTACTAATGTGAAAATTAGTACCGTTGTCACCCAATTGTTATAGCAACAAATACAAATTATACACAACATGTCTTGTAAATAACAAAATCACATAATCAATGAATGACACAATATCATTGTATTAAGAATATGTTAATAGTCACGTAAACTATCAATTACACAATATCAATGTATTAAAAATCAATATTAAATTCAAAACAATATAATTCCATAACACAAATATCGACATAATACTTTTAAAACATGATACCTCTTGAATGACTTGATGGTGTATCACTTTCAAACATGATGTCATTCATGGTAGTGGTTTCTTCCTAACAACCCTTGAATCTGAAACAATTATATAAATATTGATAAGAAAGTTAACACTATGATATAGACTGTTAAACAAAGAATATTAATTTGTTTGTTTGACAAACATAAGCAATTTAATCAACTAAAATATGTCAATATCAAAGGTATGATAAACACAATTTAAATGAAGGATACCTTCTTGATGCATGGTTGAATCCACTGTAGCAGCTTTCTTTTTCGAAGCCTTTGCCACTGCAATTTTAAATATACATTTATCTCAAATCATTGAACAAACGTAGTAACAGAATTTCAGCAAAGAACATATACAAAACTGTTTATCATTAAAGTACCTGATTCAGGACCTTTTCCATTTGTTATATGGTGTGGTGTACTTTTCACTCCTTGGACATCAACATGAAAGTTCATTGTATCATGAAACAAACACAAATTATATGCAACCAAATTATTCAAGAACACAATACCTAAAAGACAAGTCTCAGAATTTTTGTTTTGTTTAGCCTTTGAAAGCCTTTCAGAATGTCTTTGCGGCTGCATATTTAATTGAGTTGCAATAAAATACCTATATGTTTGTAGATACACACTTAATGATGTATATATAGTGAAAAATTAGGGCTGCAATTGTGTGAATTTTAGATATATGCAAACTATTTTTGGAGATAAAAGATATCATAGAATCCATTCTAAATGTATCCTCATATGAATCAAACTGCAATAGCTATTTTTGGAGATAAAAGATATCACAGAATCAATTCCAAACTTACTGCAATAGGTATTGTATTCGGATTAAGCTTCCCAAATAAGTGTATATCCTTCCCTGCGTTTATAGATTTTAGTTTGCAAAACAAATACAAAACATTGTGTTAGTGCAGTGGTTAAGATGTGATTAGCACTTATTCACAAACCCATGTTCGAATCCATGATAATGAATTTTTTAACAAACAAATTCCGGAATTCACAATGCATAACACTGCTTACGTGGACTCATTGTGATGATGTGGAATAAAAATATGATGAGGTGGTATTCCATGTCATTGATGATGTCATACACAACCTGTTATATATATGTTATAGATATATGTGCTCGACATGGTCCATTAGGGTTTATATTGTTCATCTTGTAATCTATAAATAGCATGTCCAGTTTCTCTTTGACCCCGACGACAATGTTCATTAGCAACAAATAATGCTAGAATTAAAAAACAAGATCTTGAAGGACAAACTTACTGAAAGATAAAATACAATAAATTAAACTAGTATATATAAAAATCTTGAAAACCGTTAACGTTCACAAGCCCGCAAACCTGTTCCAAAAATAATACGTGAAAAGCAATATTTAGACAATTCTAAGCAAATAAATCAACGGAAACAGATATATTTTGACATAAATACACAAGCACAAAAATCGGGCTTGTTAATGTATAGAATAGTATTACATATGGTATCATTTATTGTGGAATTGAAACTAAATCAATTAATGGGCATTCCTTTCATTTCACTATCTGCCGATACTGAGATTCAATCCTTATCGCCACAATTAGACTCTTTATGACATGACATTACATTGACAGGACCATGGTTAGTGATATTTGTTGCTAGGGCTAGCTGTTAATGAATGAACCGAGTGGATGACCTGAGGTGTAGTGGTTACAGTCGAAAATGTTACGCTATGTTTAATTAAGCTTTTTCGTTATAAGCTCGAGTTAATTTGCTCGACAGAGCACAAATTTGATTTTGTGCTCATATTGAAAGTAAACTTAAAATGGACCAATATTACGCGCGCACACTTTAACATGTGATTGGTGTTAGAACTTGAATCATAACTATGCATGTGTTTAGCGCAAAGTCGCATTTGAACTGGAATGACAAAGTTTGACTCATTCAAAGTTGTTAAATTAAAATGTCTAGAATATGCTTGGATTATGTTGAGGTACAATATATATTTCGTTTAACCATAAAGCAACTAAATCAATAGCTTTAGACTCAAATTTATATAAGCCCCAAATTCTAAACAAAGCAATCATTTGAACAGAAGAAAAAGTTTTTGCTTAAGAAATTAAACACAAAAGCTTTAAAAGCTACTTATGTTAAAGAAACCTCCAAAAAAATAAAAGCTTCCTAGAAAAGCTGTAATATTTTTAATTTTTAGCCCGATTTTCAAATTTCGCTTTAATTTTAGGCTTCCAACCTTGAGAAGGCCTGGTTGAGATAATGCTCTAGCTATACGAACTTCGGAAACTATGCGAGTCAAATATACATGAATCAAAAGAACAATGATACGTTAAAGTTACTAGTATGAGGAATGTCTTGATCCACCAATGCTAGTCCTATCTTAATTTAGACTAAAGCTAAGGGGCGTAATTAATTTATTCTTGATTTCATTTGACAGACTGTTTCCAGGAGGCAAAATGTCTACGAAAAGAACATTGAATATTTTATAAAGTTTTCGAGTGGTTAGTTGTAGGAACCCTGATCAATCCTTATCACACACACTAATCAACAATAAAACACATAAGATGGATCTAGAGAGAGAGTAGAGAGAAAAAGTATTTCATTCAATAAGCACACACTCTATTACAGTAGCCTCAAGCACCCTAAGAACACCAACCTTCCAAATGAGAATAAGGAGGGTATTTATAGTTTTGTGAGATGGATGGGTTATGGGCTTGTGATGGGCTTTTAAATGGACTCTTTAATACATTACATTTAACCTATTTGATTAAGTCCAAGCCCATAGACTACTTTTACTTAATTAAATACAACGAAACATTACAAAATCTAAAACGTAAATGACCATCACTTTTATAAATCCTAACAATCTCCCCCTAAGGGATGGTCATTCGAATGATGCTCCATGTGAGATGGTCTTTCGTCTTCATTGTCTTGTGCATTATGTGTCGTTGTAGAATAGTCTTGCTTCTTTGATCCTTCATGCTATGTGATCTTCAAGGAATCGTCTTTGTGGTTGTTCTTGCCTTGATCAACATCTTCATGTGGTTATGCGTCGTGTCCTCCAACATACTCATACATCTTGGACTTTATACTTATGCTAACAATCTCCTCTTTTCTTTCATCATTTGATATATGAACTTGTTCTTGACATCTTGATTAGCCTTTTGACTTTGTCGTTACACTCTGTCTTTAACTTGATCCTTTTGACTTGAACTATTACACTTGAGCTTTGTTGGAGATGTTCTTCATAAGTTTGAGTATGCTGAGGTGAAGATGTTTGATGTATCAGATGATGGTGGATGAACGTTCATCGGTAGCTGCATAAAACAGTTAGCAATAATACGTCCAGCACTTACAGATTTGAACTTTGAGATTGTCAACAGCATAGTGTGAAGACTTTCTCTAATTCAAACCCAGGCCGTTCTGAACCGGATACCCCCGAGAGGGCTTACACGGACGCACCGAAGTGCACCCACGATTCAGTGAGTCGCTGGAGATCACCCCACGACTGTAGGCCATTTGAAGCATAGTAACCATCATGATATAAATGGCAAGATCCGTAGATCTCATTAAGACTCTTACAACTTGTTTCCTTTTTGGCGAACACAAGTGTATCATTATGGAAGTGTTCCTAACGAGATTTTTGATGAATCTCATGGCTCTAGACTCTATAATGTGCGTTTTGGTTTTAGTAGTCGGAGGCATGGAGCAGAGTGCCACCTTTTCAATATCAACACATCTCGGAATGAGAGGCCGATAGATTATGCAGTGTTCTCCGTGAGAAATGAAACAAATATCTTTTGAGAGATATCTGAGTGGCTAGGAGGGGTGGTGCAACGCGTCACTGGGTCCATGATGTCTTGTCTTCAATATCAGTATCACCATAGTGATAACCGATAGCAGATGTATTGACCCGGTTTCTGCCCTAAGTTTTCATGGAGGGCTATTTCTTTTCACCCTTTCAATCAACTTTTGATGAGTGTCTAAATACTCATCATTTCTGTCACATTTTATCTGCAAAAACATTTAAAAACATGCAAATATGCTTCAAAATACAGAAAATATCATAAAATGTGTTTTTATATGATTCAGGAACAAAAAGATTGAAAACAAGTGAAAAACATGCAAAGTTCACAAAATTGTCATTTTCAGTCCCTGAAGTTTTACAAATTGGCAGAATTAGTCCCTGAAGGTTTAAAATGAAAGAAAAGTCAACTTTAGTCCTTGGGATATCAAACATGTTCACTTTTAGTCCCTGGATGAAAGTTTTCTAAAAATGGCAACTTTTACCCCTCAAGTTTCAAAATTAGCAAATTTAGTCCTCGGGTATTTAAAAAATGTAATTTATCAAATAATACCCTTGTACTATTCACATGTTACAATTTAGCCCTTTTGATAACTTAATGGAAATTACAATTTCAACCCTTTAAGAATTCAGAAATTACAAGATTGGTCCTTGGATTTTCAGCATTTACAACTATGGTCCTTAAAGTTTAAAACAAATCCAATTCCAAATCCTTAAACACTAAACCGGATCAAACTTAATACCCAACCCAACCCAATCCTATTAACTAAACCCAATCCAATAATTAAATACCCCAGCCCAATACCCAAGCCCAACCCCGTACCCTTTTTATTAATAAAACCCGAAGGTTTGACCTTCGGTCAAAACCTTCTTCTTCAATACCTTGACCCGCCAAAACCATACCAGATACCACCACCTTCTCCACCGCCTCTCTGACAAACCCACCACCTTCCACCTATCCCACTTTACCTAACAAACCAAATAGCATTAAATGCTTCGTCCTTAGACCCATGTGCAAGGTTATCCCACTATATCAATTTTGGCGTCAAAAGTGTTTTACGTGGCTGAGATGATTTCAAGAGGATCTAAAGGTTGGGATTTGCTCAGAGAATGAAGACAACGTAAACCCTAATATTGTAGTATAAATAGAACCATCAATGTAGCCCTAAGAAAAAAGTAGATAATTTAGCATAATCGTATTTTCACTTTCAGTAGCTATAATTTGTAATTTCAAGTTTCAACAATCAATACAAGTTAAATTAAGTGTGTTTGTTGTTAATCTTTGTCCAATATCCAGTAGCTAATGATAATTCTAAATTTCTAAAATTCCATGTTGTACTGAGAATTCAAATCAGATAAGTAGATATTGAAATAACTTCTTAGTTGTTTCTATAAGCTTATACAAGCTTATAATAGCTTGTGGTAAGTTTATATTAGTTTAAACCTGTTCTAATTCAAGAAATGAAGAAAAGTCAACAAAAGTCAACATAAGCTCACAATAAGCTCTTCTGAAGAGAAAAGCTATTTAGGAAGGCTTTTCTTGGGTTTTCTAGCTTGTGTGAACAAGCTAGGTTTTGTTCTGGTCCTTGGTTCTCTGTGTCATAGCTTATCAGTTGTAAGCTTTTTCTTAATTTTTACTTAATTTTCTCTAGTACTGTAGAGTAGCTTATTTATAGCTTATCTTCAATATTTATTGCTTATTATTAGTTTTTAATCATATTTGATCTATCTTATCAGTAGTTAAATAGCTTTGCATTGCTTTATTTAAAAACCTTTAAAAATCCAAAAATAGCTAAATATAGCATAGCTTAATCTATTGCTTATTTTCCTGTTAAAAGTTGCTTATTAGAGTTTAAATAAGTTAATTAATCAGTAAAATCAGAACTTCTAGTTTAAAATAGTGTGTTTCATTTAAAAAATCTTCACAGACCCTTTCAAAGGGGTGTTTGGCTGTGTTTTGTCAAATGGGTCATTAGGGGTGTTTACTGTTCCATTACCATATCACCAACTTTGATCCAGCTTATTTTGACCATATTAAGCTGTTTTTAAGTTCTAGTTAGCCAATTAGATAGATAAACTAGTTTTTCATGATCTGTGGTCATATCAGACCTTAAAAAGTCCAAATAAGCCATTATTAGCTATAAGCCCTTTTTGGCCTTTTCCTTGGCTGGTCTGAGTCCCTTTTGGTTCATATAGAGATAACACATAGGTCTGTTCAAGGGTCCTTTCTGTTTTTACCACTTTGTGCAAATCTGCACACTCAAACCAAAACAAGAAGTCTGCTACCATTTTCATGCTTCAATCTTGGTGCTTATTTGTTGTATTCAGTAGTTGACCTTTGGCTTATCAATAGTTTGCTAGGTAAACTCTGCTTATTCTCAAAACCAGACCATAGATCAGCTTATCCAAGCTTTAAATCCAGCTCAAAAGCTCCCTATCACACAAGCATATACTGAGTAATCTGTATACACTTGTGTGGATAGTTGTTTTTCCAGCTTATTTTTAAAGCAGCAAATAAGCTTCCCTTGCTCTGATTTTTGGAATTTAAGTAGCTTACTAGGTCAGCTTTTAGGTTCTGAGCTTGTATTCCACTTTAGAGCTTATTCTAATAGCTTAATCTGGGCTGAAAAGTCCCCCATTAGGTCTGCTGTTAAGCCTGCTACTTAGCTTTTGTCTCTAAACCCACCTGATCTAGTGATCAATTGAAGTTCAATTGGCCTGTTAGAGATAGGGCTTTTTGGTTTTTAGGATACCCAGTA
This sequence comes from Artemisia tridentata subsp. tridentata, assembly GCA_021014915.2. Classification (NCBI taxonomy): domain Eukaryota; kingdom Viridiplantae; phylum Streptophyta; class Magnoliopsida; order Asterales; family Asteraceae; genus Artemisia; species Artemisia tridentata. Next base: position 129,723,504 of record CP139508.1, read on the forward strand.
GTACTAGCTAGCTTTTGCCCCCTTAATATTCCACTTTTCTGCTTATTTTAAGTGCTTAAATTGCCCTGCAAGTTGGTAGTTTTTAGCTTGTTTCTGCCCTAGTTTGCTACTACTGTTCTAGTGCTTATCTTGCTTATTCCTTGTGCTTATTTGTGTTTTTAAGTTGTTTTGTGCTTATAATAGTATATTAAACCTGTCCTGAGCTTTTGGTAAATTCTTGAGCTTATTAGCTTATTTTTAGCTTATTTGCCCAACTGCTTATCTGCCCAACTACTTATCAGGGTTTAGTAGACTTTTGATTTTAATTTTCCTATACTTTAAATATTAAATTAGACTTATCCTGAATTTTTCAGATTTTTCCTAAGTCATTTGATATTTTTAATCTTTTTAATTAGTTTATAATAGTAATTAAATCATAATAAATAGAATAATAATCAGAAAAATATAATTTTAATTTTCGAAATTCTCTTTTATTAAGTAGATTCTAGGAAAAATATAATCATATCTATAGACCTTAAGAAAAATAAAATATAAAATAAGTGATAGTTTCTATTTAATAGATTTTATCTTTTTAATTTTTTAATTAAGCACTTTTCATTTTTATAATTTTCTTAGCTTCTTTTCACTTCATAATATTTATAGAAAAATTTTTAGATTTTTCTTTGTTCATTTAGTATTTATTATAAATTAAAATAGTTTAAAAAGTAATTAAATAATAAATAATTAATAATAATTAGATAAAAAGTGTAAAAATATATAATTTTAGTTTTAAAATAAGTTTTAAGTAATTTTACACTTGTAGGTTTTAATTTCACAGATTTCACTTTTTAGTCCCATTTTAGATTTTCCGTTACGCGTTTTTAGTTTAATTAATTCGCGTTTAATTTTGTTTTGTATATTTGTTTCTCATTTGTTAATTAGATAAAAAAAAAGCAAAATCCAAAATATCTAATTCATCAGTCACTCTAATCCAAAGCTTTCCACAGTTTGCCCATTCGCACCTCGTTGGGAAACGATCCGGGTAATCACTTACCTGGTTTCACACTACACACGAACGTGAGTTTTTGCAAGTATCCTTTTTCACAAAGGGGTGATTTGTATTTATTCACGTGTATCCGTCGTTGCATAATATTTATATATACGTTTTAGCACGGATCAAATTTTGGGGCCGCTGCCGGGGAGGTTGTGTTGCGACAATTGTGTAGAGTTTTAGCGATTAGTGATTTGAGACCCTTCCTTGTGATGTTCCTATTTCCCATAAACCAATATAAAATACAAAAATATTTTTTCTTTTCTTTTATATATATCATATAAAAAATAAAAACCCAAAAACATTTCCTTTTTATTGTAAAATAAAAGATTAAAAGCAAAATCGAAATAATATTCCTCAACTTGGGTATTATCATAATAAGATTCCCAAACATCAGATTTAAAACTTGCCTCTGTATCACTTGTGAATATCGGCTCACCTTTGATTGATAAACAAACTATAAAGGAGGTTTGAGGATAGTTTGACATTAAATTGTCGAACTGAAAGAAGCTGGTTTTTAAGGAGCATTAATTGCCCACCTTTGCTTCTCCGCCACTCTGTGCATTTATCTTTTAGAGAGCTACTGTACGCTTGTTGATTGTTGGTTTAAGTTCACTTGTGTTTTGCTTCGATCTTGATTTAATTGAAATATTTTATTTAGTGCATGCACACTCGTTCTTCCACGTCGACAAGCCCTTTACGTGAACTCGTAGATATTCCGAGAAGACGTAATCGTTGACGTGCTGCCCGAATAGTCGAACCCGAGATTCATACTGTTCCCACTGATAACATGGCAGACGAACGCACAATGGATGAGATGCTCCAAGCACCCACCGAGGGTTACGGAGATGCCATTGTTTTACCACCCATCGACTCTGATCATTTTGAACTGAAAACGCATTTGATTCAGCTCGTTTCCACAAACCAATTCCACGGGTTTGAACGAGAAGACCCATATGCACACATTCGTTGGTTCAACAAGTTGACCTCTACAATAAATTACAAGAATGTGCCACAAACAGTTATCAAATTGATGCTATTTCCATTCTCACTCGAAGGGGCAGCCCGGATTTGGCTGGATAAAGAACCCCCTCGATCCATTGAAACCTGGGAAGATCTCGTAAAGAAATTTGTCAATTATTTCTTCCCTCCATCAAAGACGACTAATCTAAAAAATGAAATTGCTGGATTTCGTCAAGGTTTTGATGAAAACTTCAGAGAGGCATGGGACAGATTTAAAGATCTCCTAAGAAAATGCCCACATCATGATTTCACGGAGTTACAACAGATCAATACGTTTTATAATGGGTTGAACCAAAACGATCAAGATTCACTTAACGCAACCGCCGGTGGCAATATCTTGAATCGTAAACCTAAAGAGGTGGTTGAAATTTGTGAAAATAAATCAAAAGTTCTATTTCTCGAAACAAAGTGAATGTTCCTGTCACTCCTGCTTCTTCATCCGGTAACTCATCAGAGTTAGCCTTTCTAACGGACTCAATGCGTTGCATGATGAAAGAAATGAAAGAATTGAAGAGTGAAATTCATAAACCGGAACAAATCAAAGCCATAAACAAAGTGTGTGAAACTTGTGGTGGCCCGCATGCGTATTATGATTGTCAAGCAACCGATGCTTCTCTTTACCCAGCTCCCGTAGCTGCCGTAAACCAAAATCAATACCGACCGCATGCTGAAACTCAGTACCGAGCACCGAATGCTATGGTACCACCTGGTTTTCCACCCGTGCCAAATCAGAATAATCAAAATCGCTTTGTTCAAAATCAGGGACAAAATTTCAACAATTCCCAAAATTTCAATAAAAACCGAGGTCAGAATCAGGGTAATTTTAACCAAAAGCCATGGAATTTCCAAAACCAAAATCAGACGTCCTCAGATGAGTTGCTTAAGCAATTCATAAAATCCCAAGAGGAGACAAATAGGACACAATATGAGACAAACCGGTTATTGGTTACCCAAATAAATGATATAAAAAAGTCTTTAAATGATCTACCTTCTACCTCGGGAGGTCTCCCTGGTAACACTGTTGTCAACCCAAGGGGTGAACTCAAAGTTGTCACTACACGTAGTGGTAAAGCTCATGATGGACTCAAGGCGAAAAAGGACCCGGTACTTCCCTCTAACAATGGAAGTGCTAAATACGTCCAACCTATGGTTGTCCAAAATTCTACACCCACAATTGCTCCTCAACCGTCAAGAATAGATCCTACTCTTTCATGATTTATGGTTAAAAGTTTGTCAAACAAACTTAGTGAGCAAAGAACAGCCAGAACTTATTCCAATATGCTTAATGCTACTCCTATCAGTGTGCTTGATGACAGTGATGATGATGAAAATACCGATTTCATCAAAGCTATCACCACTCGTAGTGGTGCTGCTTATGAGGGACCCTCTGGTCCTATTCCTCCTCCGTTGTTTGAAATGGAAAAAGAGACGGAGGATACAACGGACAAAGTGCAAATTCCAAGCCCACAAAGTACAGCACAAGTCCATCCTCCGGTTGTCCCGAAAAAGAAATCCAAACCAGGAGTTGTCTTTGAATCTGTTGAGACTCCTGAAGTCATTGCCCCTAAATCCAAACCTTATATTCCTTACCCATCGCGCTTAAATGAGCAAAAGCTCCAGGAAAAGGCTAGTCAACAAATGGACAAATTCTTTCAAATCTTTAAAGAATTACATTTTGACATAAGTTTTGCGGATGCTATCATTCTGATGCCTAAGTTTGCATCAACAATCAAACACTTGTTAAGCAACAAGGAAAAACTGATTGAAATGGTTAAAACTCCATTAAATGAGAACTGCTCAGCGGTTATCTTGAAAAAGCTTCCCGAGAAGCTTGGAGATCCTGGAAAGTTTCTAATACCTTGTGTATTTCCGGGAATGGTTGAATGCTATGCCTTGGCCGATCTTGGTGCAAGCATCAACCTGATGCCTCATTCAGTATGGAAGAAACTTTCTCTTCCGGCTCTTACTCCTACCTGTATGACTCTTGAGCTTGCAGATCGAACCATATCTCATCCATGCTGAATTGCCGAGAATGTGTTTGTAAAAGTAGGGAAGTTCCATTTTCCAGCTGACTTTGTGGTTGTTGACTTCGACGCAGATCAAAAGGTTCCTCTCATTTGTCAGACCCTGTGAAAAACCCTTGTAATCAATCTTAGTGATCAATAATAATCTCGAATTACTATTTCCTAACGCCTATTTTTGCTAGAAATTTAAACTTTTCGTTACCATTTGTTAATAGCTATGCATTATATATACACATATATATATTAAACACACCAACGTTAGAGATTATATTTTCCGACGCAACATCACTTTCTTATAAAGAACGACAAGTAATCCTATGCATTTAATTAGTTCACTAAACTTAACCAAAATTAAATATCACATAATCTCACTTAACCAAAACACAAACAATGATCCTAATCTACCACTACAAACCAACCGGACCCTTAACCATTCGGCCCAACAACAACCACCAAACTTCAAATACCACTAAACCATTGAGCTAGCCCAAATCGAATGAACATCACAGCCCACGTTACCCATTTAAGAGAATTGCTACACTTCTTTATTTCCTTTTCTTGTTACCGATTGATACAACATATATATACTAAAACCTCCATGCAAAACTCATAGGTTAAACATGACCATATTACATTGCAACCCACAAAACCCAACTCCAAATTCATAACCCATCAACCCCACAACATCAAGGCTATCTCATTAGTCACCTTCATTAATTTTCTTGCGTTACTTTTATTACCTACTCGTTACTCATTGTCCCAAAAACCCGACATTATTAATAAGACCAAGCACGACTTTCATTCATCCTTACACATTCGAAAGCATCATGTAACTAACTAATGTAATATCCAACAACCCAACTAACATTACCAATGATTAGCACAATAATGACACTCGATTTAACTGTTCTCATTTCGACACTAATCATTATCATGCATCCACTTAGAAAATTCGAACCAAGTATACCACTAAAGACCTTAACCCAAAACTGTGATCATACTTCGATAAATCCCACAAACCACTAGCCACCTTGCTAATTAAAATATGTCATTACAAATACAAAAATAGAATACAAACTCAACTTGTAACTCCCACGTGTGATAAAAGGGCGAAGGAACCAAATAAGCAAGAAACGTATAAAGGCTAGCAGCCAAATGCACAAACAACCACATAAGTCTTACACCTAAACTAGCATTCTATCATACAAGTGTCCCATGATAACAGTAACTTCAATCATAGTCAATACATTTGAGATATTTCATCTATATAAGCCATATCATTCGCTCATTGTCAAATCTCTATCACCTATCATCTTCCATCAAACTCAACATATTCCTTAAACACACAAAGACCTTTCTGTCGAGTAGTTTGGAAGCAAACCCAATCAAGTCAAGTCATATAATAACCATTTCAACTCATTGTCCCTTATTTGTATTTCATTCGAACCCCACAACCACCTTCACACCCATTTCACTATCCAACTACCTTCATTTAAAACTACCTTTGTTCGACCAAGGAACCTAACCGGGGTAAGAGTAGGACGTCCAAAGCAAGTAGGTTGTTCATTCGTGTTTCGTTTCGACAAGCCATAAGTCTCCACCACCTTTTCTCAAAGGTGTTGTAAGTTCTTCATTTCCTTTTAATATGTACTTCATACTCACTTGCATGCATACACACTCCATACTACACTCGAACTGTATCCATTTTACTTTATATATGCCATACAGTCACCAACTTATCTCACATGTTAACATATAAAACACACCATACGTTATCATGTTTGTTTTTACTCAAATACGTATATAGTAACACTTTACTTAGATGCATGCACTTGTTATTCGAACAATAAAAACCTTCGAACTCAACCGGGTTAACAAAAGGAAACACGTCAAACTTTAACTTGATCAAACCAACCATGTCACGTTAGCATATGATCACCCCTTGAATATCACCTTAACTCGACTTGAACATAAACTATAAACCCCCCGCTAAACCGGATAAAAAGAAAACAGAAAATTATCCAAGACATTACTAGTTAAAGAAACCCACTCGAACAAGCCATTTCACGATTTATTTTATACGAAACCGTTCATGCAACACCCAAATATTTTTATCCTTCTCGATAGCTCACATGGCAAACTAATTATTTCATGTTTTGAGATCCCTCTCATAACCCCATCTCGACACCTAAATTAACTTCTTTTTAAACGCCACTCGACTAGAACCAAACACTTAGAAAAATTTCATAGAATATTCACAAAATTTCTTCATTCGACTAGCCCAAAAACCTTCGTTATATTTTCGAAAACCTGTACACAATATATATAAATTTTTACACCACTCGAATGACAAGCTAGCAAACTAAATTATTCATGTTCTAACTTCGACCCCATAGGATTGTTATCACGCCCAAAATGATCCACTTTGATCGACCCTCGAGTTAGCAAACAATTATTTTCAGAAAAATTACATAACTATTCGGTTGGGCCAAAAACCAAGCCCAACAAGGATTCGCGATGGAAAGGCCCAACAGGCCCGTATAATATATTTTTAGAATCCTAAAAATAGCTCAAATCTAAGCCCAAAACAGTTTCCACGCCCTCGCCTCTAAAACTCTTAACGGGCTATGTTACAAATCGTTACATGGCCCATTAATGCAAAAATGATTTATTTTCTGAAATAATAAATTGAAATAAGTTAAAATAAACTTAATAAAGTTATAAAAATTTTCAGAATATTTTTCCCGTTATTTTTATGCAAAAAGGACTAAAAATGTAACGCGACTTAACCGAAAAGGACTAAAACTGCCAAACCTGGAAACTAAGGGACTGAAGCTGTGAAAACAGTTGGGAAGGATTGAAGTTGACATATTATAGAACTTCAAGTCTTATATGGACTATTGGACAATTATTGGACTGTTATCGAACTATGGACTGAATAAGGACTAATGATGTAACGCGAATTCCGGTTAGGATATAAAATGTAAAACCTAAGAAGAATCAAGGACCAACTATTATAATTTGTCATTCTTATCTTCTTTTTCATTTTTGCACCATAATTTTACTTCATATGCATATTCGCACTATATTTGCATATTAGTTAATAGCGATAGAAATATTTCATAGTAATATTTTATTTACTCGTTGAAAATATGATCTTACAAGAGTACGAGCACCATAAGCATCTTCATTCTCAACGATTAGATCATTGAAAAATCATCATCCATCACTCATACACATACACCACTAGGAACTAGTCAGATTCTCAGTATTTATATATATTTACCAGGTTCTATATCGAAGTTGTTATAATCACCTCTGAGTTATTTTTACCATCACCAGGAACGCATAAGGTGAGTCATGGCCTCACTTTTTAACTCTTTATACTTTTTAAACTCCGTGAGGGGGATACATGCTATAACTAAATCACAAGTATTTTTCTGTATGCTACCTGACTTGATATATGCCTAAGTACACCATATTGCCATAAGACCCTTTATCATGAGCCATTAATCACTGCGGTGAACGCGAATATAATGAATAGATCTATTAGAGGTTGACGACCTATCCCACTAATACTGTGACGGAATGCTTTTTGCTAGTCGTATTAGTCGCGATGCATTATATTTGAGAGAAATAGGAATTGGCAAAATCACCTATTACACGAGGGCAAATTCTCATCATTAATTTGGTGGGCACCTCCGTTTAGGCGGTACTTTGTTAACGTTTGCGTGTCATGAGACTTAGGGCAATATATGAACTGCAATATCAATATTTTAAACTGATTGTATCTCCAATACAATCTTACTTGTGATTGAACTGATATTTAACTACAAACTCCATGATTTCACTCAACATTACGTTGACTTTTAAGCATGTATCTCAGGGAACTAGAGGAGCACGGCAAGGCATGGAGCAGGCATACTCTATCTTCAATAAATGGTGTAAAATAAGTTGTAATTCAGTTAAAATAATGTTTCTTTAAAGAAACCTTAGTACTCTGATGAAATGTTTTATAACTGAATTTGTATTATGGACCTATGTAAATTAAAAATGCCATTCTAGGCTGTTTTTCTATGATTTCACATTCGATCCTCACAGTAACACCCAAATAAATCTTCCGCTGCCACAAATCAAATTTTGGGGGTGTTACATCATTCTTGGAAGAGGATTCCTAAAAATGGGCCATGCTCTTATTGATGTATTTAAGCATGAGATCACATTGCGTGTGGGTAATGAAGCTGTTACCTTTAACCATGATCAAACATCGAGGTACTCCTCAAATTATGATTCTAAATCGGTTAACCGAATCGATGTCATTGATATTGCTTCAGAGGAGTACTCTCAAGAAACTCTTGGTTATTTTCATAATTCTGTGAGTGGTGATCCCACCACATCTTCTCTGCCTATCATTTCTGACTCTTCCCCTTCTCTCACTCCGTTTGAGGGAAGTGATTCCAATTTGGAAGAGATCGAGGCTTTTCTCAAGTGTGATTCATTTCTAGAAGGAATTGATAACGCTGAGATTGATCTGGAGGGAGATATTCTTCTTCTTGAGAAATTGTTGAATCGGGACAATTCTCCTCCTCTCCCTCCCGTTGAACTTCATAATGAGGAAATCAAGTCAGTTGAGGAAACTGATAAATTTCCTGAGATCAAGTTAAAGGACTTGCCTCCTCCACTGGAATATGCAATTCTTGAGGAGGAAGTTCTTATCTTAATTGCTATTCAGATCTCTCTTCTTCCCTTCACCTACCCGGTGATTTCCCCTATCTTTCACTCATTCAGGAGTGAGGATATTACCTTTGACCCCGGCATTTTCCATCTAACATTGGTTTAAATGCCGGATATATCTCATCGGTGTGGACCTTTCATATACGTTCAATCAGTTATCCACACATTTTGAATGAAAGTCCGATTGAGATGGTCTCTTCCACTTACTTCCCCATGAACCAATGAATTCGGGGTCGAGTCAAGCTAGCGACTCGGTTAATAAAAACAGTAGTAAAACATGGGTTTTCACCCATGTCTCACCCAAGTGTGGGGGAGATGCCCCACATGTTGTATATATATACATTTCAAAAAAAAAAAAAAAAAAAAAGTATTTCCTTTTTACGTTCTAAGTGTCGGCATAATAGCCGGTACTTTGAATATTGAGGGCAATATTCAGTTCTAAGTGTGGGGGGGAATTCTAGCGAATTTGATCATATGTACCATCTAGTACCCCCATTTTTGCCAAAATTTTAAATTTTTTTTCTCATTTAGAACGCAATAAATGATTATCAGTCCGCCATGTCTAACCCACATAAGGATTGGCTAATCCGAGAGCAAACGGCTCTTGGTAAAGATGTCTCAAATCCGTTTATGGCTTACAATTTGCCAAAAATTGTATGGTATTCGACTCACCATATCTTTTATAGTGAAGAGTTGGCTAGTCCAGAAGCAAACGGCTTTTGGTAAAGACAAATCAAATCCGTTGACAGCTGATGATTTGCTCAAAATCATTTGGTTATCATTGTACCAAAGTATCACATACTAAAACATTGGCTACTCCAGAAGTAATGGCTTTTGGTAAAGAGATAAAATCCATTAAATTTTCATAAATGATTGCTAGGGACTAGCAATAGTTTAGTGTGGGGGATTGATGAGTGTCTAAATACTCATCATTTCTGTCACATTTTATCTGCAAAAACATTTAAAAACATGCAGATATGCTTCAAAATACAGAAAATATCATAAAATGTGTTTTTATATGATTCAGGAACAAAAAGATTGAAAACAAGTGAAAAACATGCAAAGTTCACAAAATTGTCATTTTCAGTCCCTGAAGTTTCACAAATTGGCAGAATTAGTCCCTGAAGGTTTAAAATGAAAGAAAAGTCAACTTTAGTCCTTGGGATATCAAACATGTTCACTTTTAGTCCCTGGATGAAAGTTTTCTAAAAATGGCAACTTTTACCCCTCAAGTTTCAAAATTGGCAAATTTAGTCCTCGGGTATTTAAAAAATGTAATTTATCAAATAATACCCTTGTACTATTCACATGTTACAATTTAGCCCTTTTGATAACTTAATGGAAATTACAATTTCAACCCTACAAGAATTCAGAAATTACAAGATTGGTCCTTGGATTTTCAGCATTTACAACTATGGTCCTTAAAGTTTAAAACAAATCCAATTCCAAATCCTTAAACACTAAACCGGATCAAACTTAATACCCAACCAACCCAATCCTATTAACTAAACCCAACCCAATAATTAAATACCCTAGCCCAACACCCAAGCCCAACCCCGTACCCTTTTTATTAATAAAACCCGAAGGTTTGACCTTCGGTCAAAACCTTTTTCTTCAATACCTTGACCCGCCAAAACCATACCAGATACCACCACCTTCTCCACCGCCTCTCTGACAAACCCACCACCTTCCACCTATCCCACTTTACCTAACAAACCAAATAGCATTAAATGCTTCGTCCTCAGACCCATGTGCAAGGTTATCCCACTATATCAATTTTGGCGCCAAAAGTGTTTTAAGTGGCTGAGATGATTTCAAGAGGATCTAAAGGTTGGGATTTGCTCAGAGAATGAAGACAATGTAAACCCTAATATTGTAGTATAAATAGAACTATCAATGTAGCCCTAAGAAAAAAGTAGATAATTTAGCATAATCGTATTTTCACTTTCAGTAGCTATAATTTGTAATTTCAAGTTTCAACAATCAATACAAGTTAAATTAAGTGTGTTTGTTGTTAATCTTTGTCCAATATCCAGTAGCTAATGATAATTCTAAATTTCTAAAATTCCATGTTGTACTGAGAATTCGAATCAGATAAGTAGATATTGAAATAACTTCTTAGTTGTTTCTATAAGCTTATACAAGCTTATAATAGCTTGTGGTAAGTTTATATTAGTTTAAACCTGTTCTAATTAAAGAAATGAAGAAAAGTCAACAAAAGTCAACATAAGCTCACAATAAGCTCTTCTGAAGAGAAAAGCTATTTAGGAAGGCTTTTCTTGGGTTTTCTAGCTTGTGTGAACAAGCTAGGTTTTGTTCTGGTTCTTGGTTCTCTGTGTCATAGCTTATCAGTTGTAAGCTTTTTCTTAATTTTTACTTAATTTTCTCTAGTACTGTAGAGTAGCTTATTTATAGCTTATCTTCAATATTTATTGCTTATTATTAGTTTTTAATCATATTTGATCTATCTTATCAGTAGTTAAATAGCTTTGCATTGCTTTACTTAAAAACCTTTAAAAATCCAAAAATAGCTAAATATAGCATAGCTTAATCTATTGCTTATTTTCCTGTTAAAAGTTGCTTATTAGAGTTTAAATAAGTTAATTAATCAGTAAAATCAGAACTTCTAGTTTAAAATAGTGTGTTTCATTTAAAAAATCTTCACAGACCCTTTCAAAGGGGTGTTTGGCTGTGTTTTGTCAAATGGGTCATTAGGGGTGTTTACTGTTCCATTACCATATCACCAACTTTGATCCAGCTTATTTTGACCATATTAAGCTATTTTGAAGTTCTAGTTAGCCAATTAGATATATAAACTAGTTTTTCATGATCTGTGGTCATATCAGACCTTAAAAAGTCCAAATAAGCCATTATTAGCTATAAGCTCTTTTTGGCCTTTTCCTTGGCTGGTCTGAGTCCCTTTTGGTTCATATAGTGATAACACATAGGTCTGTTCAAGGGTCCTTTTTGTTTTTACCACTTTGTGCAAATCTGCACACTCAAACCAAAACAAGCAGTCTGCTACCATTTTCATGCTTCAATCTTGGTGCTTATTTGTTGTATTCAGTAGTTGACCTTTGGCTTATCAATAGTTTGCTAGGTAAACTCTGCTTATTCTCAAAACCAGACCATAGATCAGCTTATCCAAGCTTTAAATCCAGCTCAAAAGCTCCCTATCACACAAGCATATACTGAGTAATCAGTATACACTTGTGTGGATAGTTGTTTTTCCAGCTTATTTTTAAAGCAGCAAATAAGCTTCCCTTGCTCTGATTTTTGGAATTTAAGTAGCTTACTAGGTCAGCTTTTAGGTTCTGAGCTTGTATTCCACTTTAGAGCTTATTCTAATAGCTTAATCTGGGCTGAAAAGTCCCCCATTAGGTCTGCTGTTAAGCCTGCTACTTAGCTTTTGTCTCTAAACCCACCTGATCTAGTGATCAATTGAAGTTCAATTGGCCTGTTAGAGATAGGGCTTTTTGGTTTTTAGGATACCCAGTAGTAGTAGCTAGCTTTTGCCCCTTAATATTCCACTTTTCTGCTTATTTTAAGTGCTTAAATTGCCCTGCAAGTTGGTAGTTTTTAGCTTGTTTCTGCCCTAGTTTGCTACTACTGTTCTAGTTCTTATCTTGATTATTCCTTGTGCTTATTTGTGTTTTTAAGTTGTTTTGTGCTTATAATAGTATATTAAACTTGTCCTGAGCTTTTGGTAAATTCTTGAGCTTATTAGCTTATTTTTAGCTTATTTGCCCAACTGCTTATCTGCCCAACTGCTTATCAGGGTTTAGTAGACTTTTGATTTTAATTTTCCTATACTTTAAATATTAAATTAGACTTATCCTGAATTTTTCAGATTTTTCCTAAGTCATTTGATATTTTTAATCTTTTTAATTAGTTTATAATAGTAATTAAATCATAATAAATAGAATAATAATCAGAAAAATATAATTTTAATTTTCAAAATTTTTTTTATTAAATAGATTCTAGAAAAAATATAATCATATCTGTAGACCTTAAGAAAATTAAAATATAAAATAAGTGATAGTTTCTATTTAATAGATTTTATCTTTTTAATTTTTTAATTAAGCACTTTTCATTTTTATAATTTTCTTAGCTTCTTTTCACTTCATAATATTTATAGAAAAAGTTTTAGATTTTTCTTTGTTCATTTAGTATTTATTATAAATTAAAATAGTTTAAAAAGTAATTAAATAATAAATAATTAATAATAATTAGATAAAAAGTGTAAAAATATATAATTTTAGTTTTAAAATAAGTTTTAAGTAATTTTACACTTGTAGGTTTTAATTTCATAGATTTCACTTTTTAGTCCCATTTTAGATTTTCCGTTACGGGTTTTTAGTTTAATTAATTCGCGTTTAATTTTCTTTTGTATATTTGTTTCTCATTTGTTAATTAGATAAAAAAAAAAAAAGCAAAATCCAAAATATCTAATTCATCAGTCACTCTAATCCAAAGCTTTCCACAGTTTGCCCATTCGCACCTCGTTGGGAAACGATCCGGGTAATCACTTACCTGGTTTCACACTACACACGAACGTGAGTTTTTGCAAGTATCCTTTTTCAAAAAGGGGTGATTTGTATTTATTCACGTGTACCCGTCGTTGCATAATATTTATATATATGTTTTAGCACGGATCAACTTTTCTTTTTCATTCTTCAACCCCTTCTTTCCCTTTCTCATTTACTCCTTTTTTCAATCATACCTAAGGACTTCTAATTCTAATATATTTGAATTGTCCTTGGGTAGATCCCTCCGGCTCTGGCGGATCATAGGACATAACCTAACCATAATCACCTTATTACTCCATGATTACCCTAGATTTTGATCACTTGCCATAAAACCTTTTGTGAAAATCTCTCAAAGTGTTTATGAATCAAACACATTTTAGTTAACACTTCGAGAGTTTTTGCATTTTCTGAAATACTCCCCCTTCACATGTGCTCATGCATTTTTGATATAAATTTGCACATGTTGGGTAGAGTTCGCACATTTGAATTGATCGACTTTCAAAGAACATGACCTTCGCAAGACACGCTTACATCACTAGTTAGACTAGCTTGAAATTATTGCCCGTCCCGGTCATATTCAATGATCATCTCTCGAATTGGTACATTCTACTCAGACAAGTCCTTTGCGAGACACGTTTACATCACTGGATAACCAGCTTGAAATTATTACCCGTCCCGGACAAGTCTTTTCGATTACTGACATTTAATTTTCCGTCAATTCGAGGGTTTAAACTGAGTCTTTTTGTAGAGCTCTTTTGAGATTCAATGCACGATCTTTGAACATTTTGATCACATTTTAATCACATTTCTCCCCCTCAAAAATAGCATTTCGATGGTATTTTTGATACCGTTTGATTAAAATCATTGTTTTTGGAAAGCTAATAGGGAGAAACGGTCATGCAAATCCGTTTTGGAACAAAATTGTTTTTAGAATTACTCCCCCTCAAACCTTGCATAGGTTTTGATATTTTTAAACTTTGTAGCGAATGGGGAGTAAAGATTTGAAAATCTTAAGCAAAATTGTTTAAAAGTTTTGAAAAACCTTTTGATAAATTTTGAATAAAATTTTGCTTAAGATTAAGAAGTTTGAATAAACATTTCATGAAAACTTCTTTTCTTGTTCGGATTGTTGTAATAAAATGTACAACAGGGTCCTTTCTTTGAAAAACGGGTTATGCACTGTTATGTGTGCACAAGCCATAATGGTTAAGCGCGGGTTGTAAGCTGAAATACTTACAAGCCATTGAGATTTTTAGGATAAGTGCTCGAAAGGTTTTTGATTAAGCACTTTCCTTTCTTGAAAGCACGGGTCCTGAACTGATGTGTTCAGAAGCCATTGGGTTAAGCGCGGGTTTCGTATTGAAACGCACGAAAGCCATTAAGATTTTTAGTATTAGACAACAACCTTGGGAACCCATTTAAGCACGGCGCCAACGGGTTTACCATATTTTGAAATCCATTTGTAAGCTGTGTCAATCTGATTCAAAGAATTTGAATTCCAACGAGGACTGAAAACCGGTGTTTCATTTTGAAATAGCACTCGTGGAATCAACGGTGATTTAAAACTCTTTTTCTTGTGAAAGTTGTTTGAAAAACCCGGTGTCTCTCTTGGAGTTTTAAAACATGAAGAAGAAGTTTTCCATCCATTTTTGAAACCCGGTGTTTCATTTCGAAAATTTGTTTTTGAGATGAATGGAAACCTTCCCGAATTTGGAATTTTCAAAGCATAGTCATTCTTATGTTGCAGCGAAAGCAGTTCAGATGTTGAATATTTGAAAGGTTTTGAATGACTTTGCTTTGGTCTCCACACTTGCTTTACCGGTGTAAAACGAGAGTGTGGAGTTTGAAAACCTGGATTTTCTTTTGAAGTATTTATCCTTGAAAGCTTTTTAGGAGTAAGTGTTTCAGAAAAGGTTGGTTTCTTTGAAAACTTCCTTCCTTTTTGCAAAGAATAGGTTGTAAACTGGGAAACCTTTTTCGACAATGTTTTTGAAGATTCACCCGTGTAAACCTTCTTTGAAACACTCACTTCTGGTGTTGACAGATTTGAAATAGAAGCTTTTCTTTTTGTTTGGTTAAGAGACTCAAACTTCACTCTTAAAGCATTGTATGAAGTTCTCAAATCACTGTATTCTTTTTGAAGATGATCTGGAGATGCCAATTGAGATTCCAAAGAAGCAATTTGTTTTAGAAAATGATCTTTTTCAGCTTTTGAATCATCCTTTTTACGAGCCAGTTTCCGTTCGAACACAATATTTTATTTTTCAAGCCTTTCAAAATATGTTTCGAATTTGTTCGTTTTGTTGAAAAGATCAGTTTTGGCATCCTCAAGATCGTTTGTTCGTTGAGCTAAAAGCGTTTCAAGCTCGATCAGTTTAGTTTGAAGCACTTGATTTTCTGTTTCAAAATCTGGAGTTTTAGAATCAAACAGAGGATTTGGAAATGAAACTTTTGTGATTTGAGACTCATCCTTTTTCATCTTCATTGATTCAACCTTTTGCAAAACCTTTTCAAACTTTTTATCAGCGAATTCAGACAATTGAGACTTCAAAGCTTCAGTCTCATTTTGTTTCGAGATTGATTTTTGAGTCTGAACTCGTGAACGTTTGATTGAATCAAATAGGTTTTTGTAAGTCTGTTTCAAATGCTCATTTTCTTTTTGTAATGATGCCACAGCATGTTCCAATTCAATATTTTTTGTATCAAGTTCGTCCAAATCAAACTTGATTTCGGCATCATCACAATTTTCTTCAAAAATCTTTTCCTTTTCTTTGAGCACTGTTGTCAAAGGGTTTTCAGAAGAAGCAATTCTTTTGGACAATTCTTCTTTGACTTCAGCTACTTCTTTTGAAAGTTCAGTGATTTTCCTTTTGAAACAAAGATTTTCAGATTTCAAAAAATCCACATTCTCATGCTCATGGCAGACAGATACCGACTTAAGTGACTCAATTTGATTTGTGAAAAATTCTTTTTGGATATCAAGATTTAAGCATTTTTCATCAAATTCGTCTTCAAGTGAATGGACGTACTTTAAATCTTCTCTCATTTCAGTGATAAGGAATTTTTCAAAGTATTCAAAACTTAAGTTGATATTTTTCACAAGAGGTTCAATCTCATCTTTTAAAAACTTACAGACTTCCCTTTTTAGCCAAGCGTCTGATGACATGAGACGATTGTAGTCATTATTGGTGTATTGTTGTCTCGACCAAATGACCTTTAACGTGTGCTCAATGTGATTTTTAAGATTACAAAACTGTTTCCTTGCTTTATTGTGCCATAAATTAGCATCATAAGTAGCAAGTTGAGCTTCTTTGAAAAATCTTTTCACATTTGTGTCTTTTCTTTTCAAAGGTGCTATTGGTATTTCTGACAATTGTATACAACCATACACAAAGCCTTGGTACGAGAGTGGGCTTTTTCTTTGTTTGACTTTTAAGCGTTTTTCCTTTTCCAAATTTTCATCCTCTTCTGAAATGAACAGAGCATCAGTCGGCAAAAATTTATGTTCCACCTGATCGGTACTTTCAAAGCCAATTCCTGATTTTCCCTTATGGACTTTCTCAGCTTTAGGAATCATCATTTGAAGAGTTTGAACACTTTGGTATGTTTTTCGAAGTTTTTCTTCAAGATTGTTTGCACGTTTTAAAACCTCTTGATTTTCATTCTCAAGTTTTGTATTAACAATCTTAAAATTTGAAGTGGTTTCCTGAAGCATTGAGTTTTTATCTTTTAGATTAGTGTTCTCTTTTAAAAGCGCTTGAACCTTTATGTTGTTAAGAACCATTTGTTCATCCAGTTTTTGAATGGAACGTTTTTCACGATAGAGAGCTTCTCTATAACCAACTTCAAGTTCTTCCTTTTGTTTTAAAAGAGGTGTGACAACATCTCCATTTATTTCAAATTTCCGAGCTTGAGATTTAAGGTTTGAGAGTTCAATTTCAAGTTCAGCTTTGCTTTTTGTTACATTTTCAAAACCTTTTTCTATTTCTTTAAATCTCTCAAGCTCTTTGGACAATAAGACATTCGCTTGCTTAGCTTTGCGATTGTCTTCTTTGCACTTTTCAAGTTCATGTTTGAAATTTTCGATTAATGAAGTAAAGAAAGCATGATCTTGTTCATAAGAAGATCCATCCTGGGCAGGCTCTCCTCCATTAGGATCCATATCTGGAGTTTTGGGAGTGATATTACTATCAAACCGTTCAACCACATATGTGTCACTTATGGACTCAGGATGCGCAGGATGTGTCTTGTCATGAGCAAACACATTATCGAACACAACAACATTATCATTATCGTTTGAATGTTGTACCGTAGCCAATGTCACTTTGTCAGGTGCAGGTCTGATCTGATCATCCTCAGTATCCCAAACAACTTCATTTCTGTGTGTACCATCAGCATCCGAATCATTCCTTGGAGTGTTGCTTTCAACATACTGTTTTGAGGATGTGTCTCTTTCCGTGAAAACCAAGCTAGCATCTGTTGTAGTTCCCGCGTTGACCGTGTGTTCCTCTTTGTCTGCCTCTTTCTCATTTCCCTCTGTTTCCTTTAATAGCATTTCTCTTTCAATTTGCTCTCTTTCCCGTTTCTGCTTCTCCATTTCAATTCTTTCCCGTTCTTTCAATTTCTCTTCTTCCAGCATCCCTTTCAGATGAAGTGATCTTTTAGTAAGCACCAATTCCAATGTGTTCATTAGTATAAGCAACTGATTTCTGAACAATTCAGCTTCCTTGTATCGAATGATGCATTCACTCCATATGTGGCTTGCTGATTCATAATCTGGAGACCTTTTTATCGCTCTGAAATCTAGGTCGAGAAACCATTTAAACTGCGTCTTGAGCGCTTGATATGCTTATTTGCATTCACTTCCTTGTTTAATTTGGTTCTCTATGTGAAACAAGTTATGTAGGAGTGTCCTTCTAAAGGTTGAATAATCCATTTCAGATCCGAAGAGTTTTGCAAAAACTCGACGAAATGGATATGGATTCCCTAATGGTAACCTTGCTTCTGAGATTGCCTCACATTGACTCTTAACTGATTTAAAGTATGCTAGACAATTTTCCTTTGAGTGAATAGCGTATGGCACAATTTGAGGCATCTTTACCGCTTGAGAACTTGATTCCATTCAATTTCGGTATGTGATAAGGTTGATGTTGGATCGATGCAAAGATCTAGGAGTGGGTTGGTTACGGTTCACGAGTTATGTATGGTTTGAGTCCTTTATCGTTGTCCAAAAGAATACTTCAAAAGTTGATAGCAAACTTCAAAAGTGGATATTGAACACGTCAAAAGCAAATTTGATAAATAGAACAGTTGATAGACACGACACAAGCAAACTCACATGAGAAGTTGATAAACTCACTTTTAAAAGCAAACACGTCTTTGCCAACTTTTGTAGTTTTATGAAGTTATTACCCACGTCAAAAGCAAGCACACTTGTCAACTTTTATAGTATTAATAAGTGGTTGGATAAAGTAACTTCTATTATATAACCTTGACGTCAAAATATGAATCTTCAACAAAACTCAACACATTCTGATTAAGTTACGCGACAAGACCACTAAGAAACCAAACTCGAGAGGACTACAAAGTCGAGAACCACAACGTCTAAATCTTCCACAAGGTCAAGTTGTTGTTCGATCAAGTTAAGTGCTTGATGAATGAAGCTGCTCGACTAATACTCGTTCTGCTTCGACTAGATAAAGTGGTTCGACTAGGCACTTGGTTCGACTAGAGTTTTCTTCGACTAAACACTCGTTCGACTAAGTGCTCGTTCGACTAAGTGCTCGTTCGATCAAATTTTCTTGTTCGACTAGCTTAACTGGTTAGATGAACGTTACTCGTTCGATCAAGGTGTTGGTTCGATCAAGGTGTTGGTTCGATCAAGGTTACTCGTTCGATCAAGGTGTTGGTTCGATGAAGGTTACTCGTTCGAGTAACTCTTGGTTCGATCAAAGTTACTCGTTTCGACTAGAGTTGTGGTTCGATCAAAGGTGAATGGTTCGATCAAGTTGGTTCGATGAACAAGTTGGTTCGATCAAAAATGTTGTTCGATCAGTGGAAGAGAAAGTCTAGCACGACTACTCTTATTCGTTCGATTATCCCGTTCGATGAATCCTCGTTCGATGATTGTCGTTCGATGAATTTCTCGTTCGATGAAAGTGAGTTGCTTCGATGAACAAGTTGGTTCGACTATATTAATCTGGTGAACAGTAGCGAACAACAAACAAGCCCTAGCTCTATCAATGGAACAGTAGCACAACTTAATGTAACAGTAACGATCTAAAAACCCTAAACAACCCTAGAACTCATTCGGATGAACAGTAGCAATTCGTGAACAGTGATGAGCCCTAAAAAAATTTCCTAGATCAATGTTTGGCTCTGATACCACTTGTAGGAACCCTGATCAATCCTTATCACACACACTAATCAACAATAAAGCACATAAGATAGATCTAGAGAGAGAGTAGAGAGAAAAAGTATTTCATTCAATAAGCACACACTCTATTACAGTAGCCTCAAGCACCCTAAGAACACCAACCCTCCAAATGAGAATAAGGAGGGTATTTATAGTTTTGTGAGATGGATGGGTTATGGGCTTGTGATGGGCTTTTACATGGACTCTTTAATACATTACATTTAACCTATTTGATTAAGTCCAAGCCCATAGACTACTTTTACTTAATTAAATACAACGACACATTATAAAATATAAAACGTAAATGACCATCACTTTTATAAATCCTAATATTAGTAAAATGAATGCAGCGACATATTATAACAACTAGGTATGGTCGAAAGGCCGGGAAGTGAAGGTTATGAGTTGTTCAAAACCACATGTGTATAGTAGTCGAAACATACAAATAGTAAGGTGAGTTGAGATACAATAATCAACTATATCTTTGTGAGTTTGTTATAGGTTAGAAACGGGTTTTGCATGTATGTTCAAATGAAATATGATATTAAGGGTGGGAGGAGTCATGATTCCGAAAATTTCAACCCTCCCAAATTTGAACAATAAAATTATGCCAACCCTCCAGCCCTCCCAACCAATTTCACTGGCACCCATTATTTTCCAGCCCTCCCAAATTTTTTATTTTTTCCCCCTAAACTATTAAACTACACAATTTATAACTAAAACATAACATTTCATTAAAAATTAACAAAGAAAATTACATAAATGTTTAAAAGGAACATTGCAACATTTTTTTAAAAATAAAAACAAACTAAATTAATTCTTCAACGGATGGTGGTTGGTTTGCTGGGTCATCGAGGAAAGCAAAGTCTAGCCCCGCTACGTGCTCCGTAAGATCAAACCGGAGACGATGATGGATGTTTTCGTCATGTAACTCCGCTAGTACACTTGGGCCATAAACTACTGGCGCCCGTTGGTCCATTATATGAACCGGTGATATTGCCCTCCCGTCGTCTTTTATGATCATGTTGTGCAATATACAACACGTGTAGACGTATTTGGAAATCTTCTCTGTTGTCACTGGCCGGAGAGGACGGTCCAAAATCCTCCATTTCCCTTTAAGGACACCAAAAGCTCGTTCGACATCCTTTCTTGACGCCTCTTGCAGTCTCTTGAATTTCTTTTCCTTCGTATCGACTGGATGCCGAAATGCTTTAACAAACGTGGACCAGTTAGGATAGATGCCATCGGTGAGAAGGTATCCACGTTTGTAGAAGCACCCATTTACAGTAAATGAAGTGTTTGGCGCCGTTCCATTTCGCTTGGTTAGATACAACGGCGACTGGTTCAACACATTGATATCGTTGTTCGAACCAGGAGGTCCAAAAAACGCATGCCAAATCCACAAATCTTGCGAAGCAACACACTCAATCATAATAGTCGGAACTTTATGATCACCCATCTTGTATTGTCCTCTCAACCGTTTAGGACAATTTCTCCACTCGACATGTGTACAATCAAGGCTTCCAAGCATTCCTGGAATGTGATGCCTTTCTTCGTGCGCCTGTTGCACTAGTGCAACGTCGTGAGCTGTCGGCGCCCGTAAGAACTCACGCTTATATAAAGCAATGATCGCATCACAAAAAAATTCAAGTGACTCACGCGAAGTTCTTTCAGCCATGTTTAAATTGTCATCAAAGTTATCTAGAGGTTCACCTGTTGAGAGTTGTTTAATTGCTGATGTGCATTTTTGTATCGCCGTGAAACTTTTTTTTCCCCTACCATCGAACCCCTCTTGAAAGTACTCGAAATTTGCTTAAATATCACCAACAATTTTTAAAAACAAACGGCGACTCATGCGAAATCGATGACGAAAAATATGCTCGCCCCACTTTGGTTCTTCGACGAAATAGTCTCGCATTAGTCTTTCGTGAGCTTCTATCCGGTTTCGTTCAATATACGTCCGGGTATCGACAGAGTTTGCCGAGTCTTCAAGCTCGTCCAACGCGGCTTCAAAAAATGCAAAAGAACTACCCGTCGAAAAATCGGGAAGCAAAAGTGGTTCGATATTATCACTGGAAGACGAAGATGAAGATGAATACATTGTTTGGAATGAGGTTTGAATAAGGTTGAAGATGAAAGAGTGGGTTTTTTCTTTTTTTTTCTTTTCTTTTTTTTTTTTTTTTAATGCTACGGTTTGAAATGAGAACCAAGGAGGAGATTTTTTTTTTTTATTTTTTATTTATTTATTTATTTATTTTTTCCATCCCTCCCAACGGTCGAATTTTAAACAGGCCAAAAAAAATTACAACAAAGCCCCTCCAACGTATACTTCACCGGTTTGATCAGAGGGTATATAGCCCTCCCAGGCCAACCCGCTGGGCACAGGGTGGTGTTACCGGCAGTTTCAACCAGCCCTTTGGGCAACCCGATGGGCACTCCGCCTGGCCTAAGTTTTGAGTAGCTTATACAATTATAGTAAGCTTACGAGAGCATATGTATAACACTCAGAAGGGACACATGCATATTTAACTAATTAAAAAGATAACAATTGGTGTTTAACAACATTGCAAAAAGGTTTAAAATAGATAAGAACTAATCTTTATTGTTTGAAGAAAAATTATTTAGAGAAGCCTAATAATACTATTGAGAAAGTGAAGAAAATATTCATTCCACGGCTAGACTCGTGTTGGTGATTTATTTTAGTATTCTCTCTTAGCGTGACATATACTAAGCGCAAAAAAAAAATAAATAAATAAATAAATAAAATTTATTTGAACACAAAGATATGGTTCATAAAGTTAGTTGGCAAAAGGTAAGGCTGTAAACGAACCGAATGTTCAGTAAATAGTTCATGAGCCGTTCGGTTAAAAGTTCGTTTATGATCATTTATTTATTATATAAATGAACATGTACAAAATTTTATGCTCATTTAATTAAATGAACGAACATGAATATAAGCTTGGCTCGTTCGTTAATTTACGTCCGTGAAAGTTTTGTTATATGTTCGTTTTTGTATGTTTTGTCTAAATATCCTATATTTATATAATACACTCTTCGTAAAATGGGCAAACTTAGACAAGCAAACACACAAAAAAGAAACGCTACAAATTCTAGATATTTTATGCTTGTTTTTATATGTTCCTTTCCATTTGTATATGTTAGTTAATACCTTACTGAACGAACATAAACGCACATTAACAATCTTATTTTGTAAACGTACGAACACGAACAAGAAATTTCGTATGTTTAATCATTCGTGTACATTTATTTGTCCGGCTAAACTTAGATGCATGAACGAACATGAACAAGCCTTCTTTCGTGTTCGTCCGGTTCGTTTACAGCCAATAAAAGATCTTTTATTTGTTTTGTAGGCTTATATGTTAAAGTTGTAAGTTTTTTAAGGACATAAAATTAGTTATTTAAAAGTATTGTTTACTAATATTTTTTTTGTTATTTTGGGGCTAATTTTGTGCTCACTATTTTTGTTATAAATTGTTCAATGGTAGGGGTGTCTTTTTATAATCAAGAGGTAACAAATTCGATCCATGGCATGCCTTCTTTGCTTTTGTTTTAACTTTTCAGATATAAGTATTTAGAATGACAAAAATGGCTCCTTAAAATTTTACATGTAATACTTTTATTATTTCCACTTTTTAATACTATTACATATCAAATAGTTTTACTTTTGTATCATTGTTTTTCAGACTATTTTAACTTCTTTTTGTCATATTTTATTTGAAAAATACAATTATTTTACGTATTATACTACTAAACATGTATTCAACTAATTGTGCATACGCTACATCAAAATATGAAATTTTATGTTAACTTTTTCAATACTAAAAATATTATGGAAGCATAAATTGATGTGAATGATAAGCTTATTTCGGCGTGTGAATCTTATATCAAAGTCTCCGCAACAGCGCACAACATCTAATAATATGCATTATTAAGGATGCTCCAGTGGTGGTTGCCCCCGAACACAACGCGAGGGGCAAGCGCACCTCGTTTTTTACTAATTATCACTTTAGGTTATAATTTATGAATTACGGTTATTAAATAAAGAGTAAACTGCAAAATACATCCCTGTGGTTTACACCTTTTGGCACATTACATCCCTGTCAGAAACTATTGGCAATATACATCCCCCGTTAGGCAAACGTTTGCCACATTACATCCCTAAGTTGGATGGGCGTTATCTTTCTCCGTTAAGTGTTTGCGTCGTTAGTCCCTCTGTTAAAATGTTTGCACCGTTAGTCCTATGGGTTAATTCTATTTGCACCGTTAGTCCTTCGTTACGTTTTTGTCCCTTTTTTTACGTTTTCGTTCGATTTTTTACGTTTTCGTCCGATTTTTTACGTTTTCGTCTGTTTTTACACGTTTTCGTCCGATTTTTTTCGTTTTCGTCCATTTTTTTACGTTTTCGTCTATTATTTTACGTTTTCGTCCGATTTTTTACGTTTTCGTTCGATTTTTTACGTTTTCGTCCGATTTTTTTCGTTTTCGTCCGATTTTTTTCGTTTTCGTCCATTTTTTTACGTTTTCGTCTGATTTTTTACGTTTTCGTTCGATTTTTTACGTTTCCGTCTGTTTTTTTACGTTTTCGTCCGATTTTTTTCGTTTTCGTCCGATTTTTTTCGTTTACGTCCATTTTTTCGTTTTTGTCCATTTTTTTCGTTTTGGTCCATTTTTTTACGTTATCGTCTGTTTTTTTACGTAAAAAAACAGACGAAAACGAAAAAAAACAGAAGAAAACGTAAAAAAGGGACGAAAACGTAAAAAAATGGATGAATTCGTAAAAAAACAGACGAAAACGTAAAAAATCAGATGAAAACGTAAAAAAATGGACGAAAACGAAAAAAATCGGACGAAAACGTAAAAAATCGGACGAAAACGTAAAAAAACAGACGAAAACGTAAAAAATCGGACGAAAACGTAAAAATTTGGAGGAAAACATAAAAAACCGGACGAAAACGTAAAAAAAATGGACAAAAACGAAAAAAATGGACGAAAACGAAAAAAATAGACAAAAACGTAAAAAATCGGACGAAAACGTAAAAAAACAAACGAAAACGTAAAAAATCAGACGAAAACGTAAAAAATCAGACGAAAACGTAAAAAAATCAGACGAAAACGTAAAAAAATGGACGAAAACGAAAAAAATCGGACGAAAACGTAAAAAATGGACGAAAACGTAAAAAAACAGACGAAAACGTAAAAAATCGGACGAAAACGTAAAAATTCGGAGGAAAACATAAAAAACCGGACGAAAACGTAAAAAAAAGAGGACAAAAACGAAAAAAATGGACGAAAACGAAAAAAATAGACAAAAACGTAAAAAATCGGACGAAAACGTAAAAAAACAAACGAAAACGTAAAAAATCAGACGAAAACGTAAAAAATCAGACGAAAACGTAAAAAAATGGACGAAAACGAAAAAAATCGGACGAAAACGTAAAAAATCGGACAAAAACGTAAAAAATCGGACGAAAACGTAAAAAACCGGACGAAAACGTAACGAAGGACTAACGGTGCAAATAGACTTAACCCATAGGACTAACGGTGCAAACATTTTAACAGAGGGACTAACGATGCAAACACTTAACGGAGAAAGATAACGCCCATCCAACTTAGGGATGTAATGTGGCAAACGTTTGCCTAACGGGGGATGTATATTGTCAATAGTTTCTGACAGGGATGTAATGTGCCAAAAGGTGTAAACCACAGGGATGTATTTTGCAGTTTACTCTTAAATAAATTTAAAACTAAAGAGTAACTAAATCATACCTAAATAAAATTAAAAAAAAAAAAAAAAAAAAAAAAAAAAATGCTTGAATTCTACTACATGAAAATCATAACATTAAAACAAAAACTAACTGAAAAAATTTTGGCTTGAATGATACATGGTAATCTTATTAAGGTTTGTTTATAGTGAAAGTCAATTCAACAACATAAAATTCATAATTTATAATAAGTGTATGTCAAATTTCAAATTTACCAAAAAATAAAATAAAAATAACTTTTACAAGAAATTCATATATATACACGTACAAAAAGAATATACTAAGCAGACAAACATATAACAATGATCAATAGATGTATGTCTATGTGCACTAATAATAATAATAATAATAATAATAATAATAATAATAATAATAATAATAAATAAATAAAAAAATAATAAATAATAAAAATACATGTATTTATGAATTAGAGTACATAAATAAACTATAAAACTAACAAATAATTAATAAACCATAATAAGACGTACATTAAGAAAACATTTTCGTCTGAAATCATATGTATGTGAATTTATGAATTAGGTTTCATAATTGAGCATTTCAAAACAGATTTAGCATATTCATTCAATTTTTATATATTTTTTTACTTTGGATCTTTATGTCCTTTCTTATATAATCCAAAGTATTTATTAAGTAATCTTTTTTTCTCTTAATAAGTTTGTCATGTAAACCTTTATGAACTTACGCTCAAATAATTCATTTCTAAGTCTAAAAAGATTTGTCTGGCATATTTTTAGCGTTGTCAAAAGTTCAATATATATCTCATATTTGTAATAAATCCAATGAAACAATACTAACTATTTTTTTTTTTATTATTAAAAAAAAAATATAAACTTTCACCCTTTTCTTAAAAATTAAATATCTCGCAAACCGTTAATCGTTACGTCAAAAAAATCATACCATCTCGACGAGAATTAAATTATCTTTCTATAGATACGCATTATTATATACTTTCGACGAACTTTTTTTTTTAAATTTCCACCCAAAAAAATCACACGTGATTTGTAAAAATCGCATGTGATTTGATGTGATTTGTACAAATCATATGTGATTTTTCTGGTCAAAATTAAAAAAAAAAAAAAAAAAAAAAAAAAAATTCGTCGAAAGTATAGAGAAATGCAAATCTATAGATAGATGATTTAATTCTTGTTGCGATTGTGTATTTTTTGTAACTTGAAGATTTATCGTTTTCAAGATATATTGTTTTAAAAAAAATGATGAAAAATAGTTTTTTATTAATTCAGATGAAAAATGAATTGCTAAAATTGGTTCTTTTGATATATGACAAATATGATATCTGTATTGATCTCAACTCTTTTACCTTTAGGGCTATCATAATAATTTTGAGGTTTATGAAATACTCTTTGTAACTTTTTTCTCTTAAAAAAATCCAGCTTTTGTTTGTATAGACCATCTTTTGTCGTGTGAATGATGTAATTATAAATGGCAACTTGCTAGCGTGATTTTGTAATCAAAATTAGTTATTTAGTGATTCACGGGGTAATTGTAATTCTAATTGGAATTGATCTAATGTGAAACTATCATCTAGTTTGAGTATCAAATCTATGGGTGAGCATGGGGCAGGGTGGGGCGGTTTTATGGTAAAACCAAAAACAGAACCATATATTTCGGTTTTGGAAAACTACAAACCATTTGGTTTCGGTTTTTTTCGGGTTTTTTTTTACTTGACAACAAGCAAGTTTAAATCTTATATAAAGTTTACGATTTCAAGTTTTCAAACTTAAATATTTAAATAAATATCAATAGTAGCATAATATCCAACAATCCAAAGCTACAAAAAAACGTACGAAGCAACCAAACAAGAATCTGAAATATAAAATACATGTTTTTACGCTTTTCGTCCGCAAAAACATTCAAAGAATGCTATTGTTTGAAAACAAAGATATAACATCTATAAATGTATCAAGTTTGAATGTACAGATAATAAACAACACTATTGTTATTTTCTTATAGATAAAATTGTATACTCAAATCTTTGAAATTAAATATCAAATCTCTTATATAGACAAAATTATATAAAAACATATATAAAGGTGGGGCGGGGCGGTTTTCTCGGTTCGGTTATTCATATGAAACCAGAAACCGCCCCAAACATTCGGTTTTTATAAAAATCAAAACCAACACCATCGGTTTGTCAATTGGGGCAGTTTTTTTGGTTCGGCTTTTTTGATTTTTTCGGTTTCGATTCGGTTTATCGGTTTTTGTGCTCAACCCTAATCAAATCACAATTAATTTATTAGTTTTTAACTTTTTACTAGTTACTAATGAGATGGTATATTTGTTTGGAGAGGCACACTCCGCTAATTGATTTGCACACTCAAAAGAAGAGGGCTCTCGGATGGGTGTGCAATAGGGTGCTGTCGCACAGGGCCTCCACTTAAAATAGGTCAAATTTTTATTAGTTTTGCATATAAATATATATATAATTAAACATATATGAGTCATAGTGTCACGATCCTTTGCAAAGTGGTAGTAAATAAAAAGTGTAAAAAGGCACTCATCATGTGACACGTGTCCCCCTAATTTATTTTATTCAAAAAATCCATCCAAGGGTAAAATGGTCATTTGACCCGTTTTTACATTTCCTCCTCAAATTTCAAACGCACATAACTCTTAAACGACAAACTTTAAAAAAAACCGATTTCACCATAATTTCTAAAATTTAATCCTCTTTAATTTGGTATAAATCTTGCTAAAATTTTTGAAACTTTTTTTTTACATATCAAATGGGTCTTCATTTTTTTGATTTTTTTAGCATTTTCGACCCTATTTTTTACCCTCATACATACCGAATCGTGAAAAACTTAAAACATGAAATTTGTAGACTTTTGTTAACTCTTTACACAGAAAATTGAATCACTCAAATCCAATATGATATGGGTGAGATATCGCATTTTAAAGATGATATTTTAGTTATATTTGTTGCATACGAGGTGTTTGATAAAATGTCTAGCTTAGATTTTTAATGTTAAAATTGCGTTAAATGCACTAATTTTTGTACCACAATGCATCATTAACCATTTTATCACTGTAAGATTCAAAAAGTAATGTTTTTTTAATTGTTATTTTTTTTAAATGTACGCAATGTGTGTTATTGCGTTTTTTTACCATAAATTTGACCAATATTAAATTCGAATTAGAAAAATTGTAAAAACTTAAAAGTTATAGATTTTAGGTTAATCTTTACCATGGTTTTTGAATGCATCAAATCCAATGTCATATGAGTGAGATATCACACGTTAAAGTTGACATTTTAGTCATCAGTTCATGAGTCTTGCTCATGAACTGATGAACAACACTAACTGATGAACAAGACTAAGGCTGTGTTTGTTTTTCGCAAAAAAAAAAGTCTTACCGCCTCTTAGTCTAATTGAGTCAGACGCGGTCAGATCTTGGTCTGACTTTTGTGTGTGTGTGTTTTTTTTTTTTTTTTTTTTTTTTTTTTTTCGGCGAGTCAGACACAGTCAGATCTTGAAGCTCTTACCCAGTTAGAGGTGGTGGTAATGTCTTACTGCCTCTTATCTCTACAAAAATTATGGAGATAAAGGTGAATGTTTTGAGGTAGAAGATGGAGTTTTGTTTTTTGAGAAAGAAGACTTTTGGAGAGATAAAAAAGAAAGTACAGAGTATATTAATAGTTTAATAACAATGGGTAGTAGGTAACGTGGGTGAAGAAGTAAAATGAAGTTATTTGTGGAAAAAAATTGTAATGAAATTCACATCAAGCCCTTCGTCTTTACTTGCACACAAAATTATTGGATTTTTATGTTATTTTTACGTATTGATTAAAAAAGTTATATTTGTAGTTAGACAAACTTATTTTCCATTAGTATATACTTAAAAATTTTAATTAAACTATTCAGACAATTATACAAAAACAAACAGTATTATTTTATTCAGATTCAGACTTTACAACCATCTCTTACCAGTAAGATGTGGTAGTCAGATTCAGACCCAATACATCTTAATGAAACAAACACCCCCTAACTACTGATGAGCAAGACTAACTGAGATCAATCTACATGTTGTTCATAAGTGTTCATCAGTTAGTCTTGTTGATGAACTGATGAACAACATTAATTGATGAACAAGACTAAGTACTGATGAACAAAACTAACTGATGAACAAGACAACATCAATCTACATTTTGTTTATAAGTGTTCATTAGTAAACAACACTAACTGATGAATAAGACAAGATCAATCTACACGTTGTTCATAAGTGTTCATCAGTTAGTCTTGTTTATCAGTTCATCAGTCTTGTTGATGAATTGATGAACACTAACTGATGAACAAGACTAACTGATGAACAAGACCTTGTTGATGAGACTAAGTACTAATGAACAAGACAAATTGATAAACAAAACAACATCAATCTTCATGTTGTTAATCAATAAAAAAAATATTGTTCATCAATAATAAGTGTTTTTCATCAATAAAAAGAGATGTTCATGAATAAATAGTGTTTTTCATCAGTTAGTCTTTTTCATCAATTAGTCTTGTTCATCAGTCTTAATCCATTTTTATCATAATTCATGTTGTTCATAAACCATGTTTTTCATCATCAAATATGATTAAAACGTCATCTTTAGCGTATGATATCTCACTCATGTGACATCGGATTTGATGGTTTCAAAAACCACAGTAAAGTTTGACCTAAAATCTATAACTTTTATGCTTTACAGTTTTTCTTATTCGAATTTAATGTTGGTCAAATTTATGATAAAAAACGCAATAACACACAATACATACATTTAAAAAAAATAACAATTAAAAAAACATTACTTTTTGAATCTTACATTGATTAAATGGTTAATGAAGCATTGTGGTATAAAAATTAGTGCATTTAACACAATTTTAACACTAAAAATCTAAGCTAGACATTTTATCAAATATCTTGTGTGCAACAAATATGACTAAAACATCATCTTTAACGTGCGATATCTCACTCATATCATATTGGATTTTAGTGATTCAAATTTCTGGGTAAACAGTGAACCAAAATCTACAAGTTTCATGTTTTAAAATTTTCACGATTCGGCATTTATGAGGGTACAAAATAAGGTCGAAAATGCCAAAAAAAAGTAAAGAAAATTCACACCCATTATGTATGTAAAAAAAAGGTTTTGAAATTTTTAACAAAATTTATACCAAATTAAAGAGGATTAAATTTTATAAATTATGGTGAAATCGATTTTTTCTAAAAGTTTGTCGTTTAAGAGTTATATGTGTTTGACGTTCAAGGGTGGAAAAGAAAAAAACGGTTTAAAAGACCAAAACGCCCTTTGACCGAAATTAATAAAAAAAATGAAATGTTTTGACTATATCTAATCCAACAGTAGAGATTACTTTTTAAACTTTGTAATTTTTAGTTCTTTGCAAATGATCCGCTTTGAGATTCCTTGAAAAGGAAAAAAATTTAAAAAGTCTAGAAAGCCAATAAGCTAGTGCCACGTGTCCCCCGCCCACTCCCTCCCTTTTTCCTTTAATATTTTCGGTTAGAGGGTATTTTGGTGTAACACCCCCCAAAATCGGGTCCAACGGAAGCATACACGTCACTGGGGTGCTACTAAATTGGTATCACAACACAAGTACAAAGAACGTTTTTTACCTCAATAATTTAGAACGAGATTCATTAACAAAAAGAGTTAAATTTACATTATTCAAAGGTAGTGCGAAAATAGGCTCATAAAATAAGTAAAGCGGTCCCAATTAGTTATCAGAGTCGTCTATGACCATGCCAAAGCCTCCAACAGTATGCTATCGCCATAAACCTGAAAATACATGCTAAAAGTGTCAACACGATGTTGGTGAGTTCATAGGTTTATATAAATAACATCGTAGAGTAAATGTGAGTTCAATAGTAGATTATGTAATCATTATATCGCGCACAATGTCATGGAAATAAAGTTTATCTTTAAGTAAAATTTGAAATGTGGACCATGAGTAGAGTATGTGATCATTACAACGAATATAATGTCACAAAAAAAATTAGTTTATTACACTAGCTCTAAGTTCATGCAACCGAAGCTCGACAGTTCAGTGCGCGACAATGTAGCACATAAATAATAATCAGGGGCCCATAGCGAGTGTTTAACCCAATACACTCATAGTCCGACTTGGTATACGCACGCATTGACCCGTCTGGCCAACCGAACGGGGGAGTCACCCCCAATAGATCCATTTACATCAATCGCGCTTCCTAGCAGGAATTAAAGGTTCATGAGGTGGGCATAATAGTGGGTTCAGGGGCTTAGGCTAACTACGCAATAGGTTTAGAAAATACAATATTGTTTGTGGTCCAGAAATTGTTTTGCATGTTTTTCACCCCAAATTTGGTAAAACAACTATAAGAACAATGGGACTATAGACTCACATATATGTTTCAAGCATCTGTGTCCATAATAAAGTAATCCAATAGGTTATGAGTAAATAAATCATGTTTTTGAGTAAAAACAAGTAATAAGTTTAAGTATAAATAAGCATGTATTCTCCCCCAAAATAATTTAAAACAAGATAATAGGGGCCATGAACTCACCTCAATATGAAGCAACGCGAAATATCACAACTGGCATCAAGAGCAAAACACAAAGGTATCGAGAGTACAGGCACAACGGTACCGGATCGGCACAACCTAATATGTATATAGCTATCTCAGAATACATCTCGTAAAGTAAAAGAGTTTTCAAAAGACAAGCGTCTTAGTTTTCGTGGATTACTCGTATCAATGTCTGTAAAAAGTTTAGTATCAACGTTTCGTGTGGTGGTAATAAAAAACATAGTCTCAAAATGTAACTCACACCAAAGTATAATATATATCCCAATATATTATAAAGGAAGTAACAAAGGACAGTCAAGAAATACTGACGAGGACTCAAGTATACACACATCAAATAGGAATAGACAACGACATAGTCAAGAAAAGTACCGACGAGGACTTGAGTCGAGGAAGAATGACAAGAAGAAATCAAGAAATAAACGATAACGAAAAATATGTCAAGAAAGTAATTCAATTGGTATGTTTCGGTATTTATCATTTAATTCCCAATTAGTTTGGAAAGGTAATTTAAGTTTATAACAAAACTCAAATTAGAATATCCCATAGTAAAAGCTTACATGTTAAAACTATAAGTTTTGATTATTGTCGGGTTTTATATAGATAAAAGGTTTTCGAAATAAAAGTATAGGTTTAGAAAGTTTTATAAATTTCAGCATGACGCGCCCATTTATACAACTTTCCCAAGTCGTTGTGACTTTAATAAAACTCAATTTCTCAAACAATATTTCCCGACAAGTCTAGAATGAGAACAATTGATAATAATAATTAATCCCACTTTTTAGAATATCTATTAGTTATCGAGTTTTACCATTTGTTATTAGTTTAATAAGTGTTAATTGAATATTTAGGTCCGTTACGAGTCTAATATATTAAATTCGTCTCGAGTCTAATATATTAGATCCGTCTCTAGCCCAAAATGTCCAATATAAGTCCAATTGTCCAAGTATATCAAGTCCGATATATATTTAGTCCGTGTTATTTTGTATTGATCCAAGTTTAAGTATAATCCCATTCCACGAGTAACCGAAATGTAACAAGAGCTCCAATGTCAAAACAAAATAACACGTTAGTCAAATATCTGTTGACAAAACAAATTATATCAAACACGCTCTTAATAATTACGCTTTTGCTTAATCCATTATTAATCCAAGACACACCCTTAGTTTTTCCTGGGCTTGGCCCGACAACCAAATAACCAACTCACACTTACTGGCTATTGAGCCCAAACCAACCTAACCTTGAAACTAGTCCAACACAAATTGTTGGGAATTATAATTTGATGATTACAAAACTACATATGCCTAAATGAAGAAACGTGAAACAATAGGGACTAAATGTAATAAACAGTTAGCTTCTTGTGAAAGCTATGTTTTCATGTAAACCCTATTTATAAAAGGTGTTAGAGGCGGCAGTTACAGATATAGAAAAACATAGATCTCTCCAATGAGAGTTTAATAGTAACGTGTGTCTGTGTACATGTTTGTTAGTAAGTAGTTATTAGTTTATTATTTAGTTCTAAATAAAATGAAGTGCGCTTGAATAAATAAAACCTTGTTTAACATTATTGTTCGTTGTTAATTCTGCTGTGCACAACAATGATGTTTGTAAAACATATCCTGGATGGGCTTAAACGATCTTTAACAATTGGTATCAGAGAGGGTTGCTCTCGATATCTAGGATCTACAAGGTTGTTACTGTTGGAGATGGAGCAGATTCGAAGAAGTCAGTAGCAGTTTTGGAGCGAGTATTACCGAACAGAAGCAGATTTGTAAAAGGCCTATTGTTGACTAAAGGTAATCGTTATTTTTTTGGTAATAAACCTCGTATTGTCGTTAATTGATCGATTAAATAATGAATTGGATTTGTCGTATTCTCAATTGTGGGGCTGGATTAAATTGGTCGGTTAATAAATGGATATGTGATGCGATTTGACTAACTCTGTATGTGGGACCGATGTGTAATACTCAGTGAAAGAATTATCATTGTCGCATAAATGTGTTTGTCTTGAAGAATAGTTTGACCTCGTACGTTTGATTGATTATTTATTACAATAATGGGTCGGTGATTATTATAAGGGTTGATTGGTCAGTGGTTGTTAATTTTGGTGATTAATTCTGGTTTCAGTGGTGATTAATTCTGGTGGCAGTGATTATTAATTCTGCTGGGGTTAACATTAATACTGCTCATTTGAAAGTTAATTCTGCTCTCACTCTCAGTTAATTTTGCTCTCATAAGTTTGTACTGCTGGTCTTCGAATGTTAATACTGCTCACCTTAGCAGTTAATACTGCTTGGCTTTCGTGTTTATACTGCTGGCTCAAGATGGATCGTGGACATAACTTTATTTTTATGGCTCGTTTCGGTGATTATTTGAAGAAGACAATTGAATATTGCTTATTTGATGTTGTAGTTGAGTTTCACAGGTGCGTGTTCTTATCATATCTCAAATGGGTAACGGTATTTGGAGATAACTTGTTTGTGTTTTAATGCGGTGACAAAGACTTGATGAATCTAGCAAAGGTGTGTGATCTACAAACTAGGGTGCTTAATGCTCACATTTGCTATCACTTAAAAGAGTTACATTGTAGTGCTCAGTGTCTCATATATTTGAGGATTTGTCAAGAGGTTGCGACCTACTTTTAGTATGAGTTTGGAGTCACGTGGATAGTACAAGATATAAGACGCAAGTTTGGGAAATTCAACTTCTTCATCAAATTCGTTATACTCGGTTTTCTTCATCAGTAATCATTTCATAAAGCCTACGGAGTTCGTGATTCAAGAGATGGTCAACATATTGGCTTCAGGGGAAGCTTGGTGATTCAATGTTTAACCATCTACATGCACCACTTAAGGGGAAGTGTTTCGATTCAAGTTGCATGGAAGACCCCTATTAGATGATTACAAAAAGGGGAAGATGATTGATTTGCAGCTTGTTGATTGGTGCTAAAACGTCAACTAATATTAACCAAGTAAATGGTCAACAAGAGTCAAACAATTTAGGGCACAATGCAATTATCCAAGGAGTTAGTGTATCCCCGGGTCGTTAAGTCCCAGCGAGATGTGAATTCTGTAGTAAAACGGATTTGTGATCGGGTGATATTGAATGGAAAAGGGGTTTTGAATTATTGGACTAAGGAAATAAAAGGGAATAGCTTTAAACAAGTTATGGAAATAAATAAAGGAAACCAAATTACTTAAAAATGTTTAGAAACCTAGAAACAAACGTTTAAATTTAAATAAACGTAAACGTACAAAATAAAAAGTGAAAATAAAGAAATATTAATCCTAAAAATATGAAAATAACTTTTTTATAAACCTAAAGATAAAAGAAAATTATTGGAATAAGAAAATTATTTATTAGACTTTTTATTTATTTTTTATTAATTAAAAACTATTTATAACTATTTAATAAAACCCTAAATTAAAAGAAAATAGGAAATTATCCTAGAAAATTCAAATTTTAACTTAGATAAATCTAAAATAACCTAAAACTTATTTTAAGACTGAAAATATATTTTTTACACTTTTTATCTAATTATTATTAATTAATTACTAATTAATAATTATTTAAACTAATTTAAATTATAATAAATACTAAATGAACAAAGAAAAATCTAAAAATTTTTCTATAAATACTCTAAGGTGACAGAAAGATAAGAAAAATATAAAAATGCTAAGTGCTTTTTGGAAAAAGCTGAAAATAAGCCAAATGGCTTAAATAGAAGCTATCACTTTTTTTTATGTGTTGGTTTTCTGATTTTTATTTTACAAATCTATTATACTACTGATAATAAACAACTTTAATGAAGACAAAATTATTAAAACTTAAAAATAAGCAGTATGGAAGCTTATGAGCTTAACAGTCAAGCTTTTGGCTTGAAATTGAGAATTTAAGCTTTGAATAAGCTTGAAATAAGCTTCACAGAGGAAACCAAAGGAAAAATAAGATTAATATAAACTAAGGAACTGGAAAAGAACAAAATGGCACAATGGAATTCACTAATAAGCTTGAAATAAGCTAATAAGCAAATCCAAAAATACCCTCTGACCAAACAGGCCTGCAGGGATCTTTAAGGTCTGATTAAGCTAGGGGCAAAAGCTCCCAAGCTCAAAATGAGCACTAACCTAACAAGCTAGCTGACTTGGCTATCCAAAAAGCCAATAAGCTCTGAGTGGGACCCACTGAGAAGCTTGAAATGAGCTTATGAATTAAGCACACTTACACTGATGATTCAGTGTAATCAGTGAAATGGGACAAAGAAAAAGCTACAAGCAGCCCTATTAAATAAGCTAGAAAATGTAAAACAAGCTTTGAAACTTTGAGATGGGTGGATAAGCTTTATAAAAAGCCAAAGAACACAAGCTTAAGCTTACTGATGAGCTTTTGATGAGCTTGTGAAATTGACTCACCTATACTGATGACTCAGTATAGGTAATTGTTTTTGAGCAATTAAGATAAGCATGATAAGCAGTCCAAATAAGCAGCGGATGAACATATAAGCATACAAATACCAAACTAGCCAGAAGAGCTTCACAAAACAACAAGAATCACAAGCTAAAGCTAAATAGCAAAGATTATGCAAGCTTATGAAAGTTACTATCAGATCTGTGCACAGGGCAAGCAACTGGCCAAACAGGCAACTTAAGGTCCACTTTTCAATAAGCAAATCAGATTAAAAATGAGAATTTCAACTTGATTCAGATAAACTAGCAATAAAATAACACAGATAAGCAAAATTTATTTATTTCCAATTTATATTAAACCCTACAAGTGATCTAGAAGACTGCTCTATTTTATCAGTTATGAAAATTTTGACTTTTTAAATTACACTAATAAGTTGACTAATATGAATTTCTACTAGATCCTACTTACTGATTATGATGTATTAAGCTGAACTAAGATGAGATTAAGCTAGATTACCAAGTTATGAGCTAGTATGATGAAATTCACACTCTAAATCCTAACAGTGAACCAGTTGAGTGAGATCAAAGATGATTTTGACTTTTTATCAAATAAGGTTTGGTTTTTATGGTAGAACTGAGCTAGTATGAACTAATATGACATGTAATAACAACAAACAACAACAAGCATGCACTGGACTGCTACTCTATCAGTAAATCCAAACAACCCTGATATAACAGTTAAACAAGATTTTCAAAGCAACTAGTGGATTTAGACCATAACACTGATTTCAACCTTTATATTATCATGTCCTAAGATCAAATGAGCATAAAATACCAACAATACAAGCATGAAACACTGAAGTGATCAATATGCTATTTCCATAGTTAAAATGAAATATCAAGCAACTATGAAATTCAACAAGTAAACAGATAACTTTAAGCTATATTATCACTAACAAACACCAAATAAGCATGAAATCAGTAAGCTAACAATGTAAAAAGCACAAGCACAGTGAATTTCTAAAAATCAAGAATTTGGCTTACAACTGAGAACCAAGCAACCAACTGAGAACCAAGGATCAAAGAACACTCCTATAGGCTTACCACTAAGCCTCTAACCCAGGGCAATCCACAATCAACCCTGCTCCAGCTTCTTGATCATAGCATTCTTCATTGTTGAATTTTCACTCATTTTTGTCTCACTTTTGTATTTTTGAGTTATATGTCTAAAACTGAATTTTAAGGTTTCTAATAGCTTACACAAGCTATATGAGGAGCTTATATGAGCTTATGAGTCCATAAACAACACTAATAACAACATTCAAATAAATATGAAATTTTGAACACAAATTTGCATAAACTGAAATTGATACTGAACCTTGAAATTGATTACTGAAAAAGATTCTTATACACTTAAAATACTAAAAAGAGTACTTGAAAGCTTAAAATTACACTGGAAATTGAAATTTAACTAATTCGACACTAAGAAACTAAAATTACACTAGATATTTTATTACATTGCTTCTCCCTTGATATATATTGATCTCTTGCACTTTGTCGACCTCTCTGAATGTATCCTACCACATCTTAGCCCTTGGATCCTCTGAATTCATCATAATCGCACATTTGGCATTTTTGGCGCCAAAAAGTACAAAAGCAGGAATGGTTAGTTTTGAGGCAATTAAAGAATTTTGTTGGATGTGGAGGTGGAAGGGGACAATTTGGGAAGTAGATATGGAGCTATGGGTGAGTTGGCAGCAAAACCAGGGAAAGTGAGTACTTCTCAGTGGAAGAGTGGGAGGGAAGCATTTAATGCTTATTGGGTGTATATGGAGGTGGAAGGATAAGGTGGAAAGGTGGTAGACAGGTGGTGATGAGGTGGGGGGTGAGGTGTAAAGGTGGTGGCGGTTTTGGAGCAGTGGTGGTTTTGGCGGGGTTGTGTGAGGGAGACGGGTTTGACTGAGGTCAAACCCTGGTTTTAGTTTATAAAAGAAATGGGCCGGGTCAAAGGGTTGTATGGTTGGGCTGGGTTTAATATAGATAGGATTTGGTTTGGTTTGGTTTTATTTAAAATAGGGTCCGGATAGTTTGTAGTTTAATCACAAGGACCATTTTTGTATTTTCTGAAAATTGGAGGACCAAAGTTGTACATCTTCCAAAATAAACCAAGGGTGATTCCTGCCATGTTCCAATAATCCAGGGACCATACATGAGATTTCCAACAATAAATTTTTCCCAGGGACCATTTTTGCAAATTCTGAAAGTGCAGGGACCAAACTTGTAAATTATTGAAACTTTTCACCAAAGGACTAAATATGACAACCTATGATTTCAAAAGGACCTTTGGTGACTTTTCTTACAAAACAAATGCCTAGGGACTAAATTTGACAAGTTTTGAAAGTTGAGGGACTGAAATTGCCAATTTTGAAAACTTTGTTCGTTTTTCAATTGTTTTCAAACATTTTGCATTTGAAACATATAAAACACAATCCCTGGGATATTTTCAGTATTTTGATGCATTTCTGAGTGTTTTTTGGATGTTTTGGCAGTTCAGATACGACAAAAATGATGAGTATTTACACACTCATCAATCCCCCACACTAAACTATTGCTAGTCCCTAGCAATCTTTTTTGAAAGTTTAATGGATTTTACTCTTTACCAGATAGCCATTACTTCTTGAGTAGCCAATGTTTTAGTATGTGATACTTTGGTACAATGATAACCAAATGATTTTGAGCAAATCATCAGCTGTAAACGGGTTTGATTTGTCTTTACCAGAAGCCGTTTGCTTCTGGACTAGCCAACTCTTAGATAAAATACAGTTATTATCTTTGGTGAGCTGATTACCAATTATGGTTTTTCCACTTGCCTTTACCACAAGCCATAACCTTGCGGGCTAGCCAACTCTTCACTTATAAAGATATGGTGAGTCGAATACCATACAATTTTAGGCAAATTGTAAGTCATAAACGGATTTGATATATCTTTACCAAGAGCCGTTTGCTCCTGGATTAGCCAATCCTTATGTGGGTTAGACATGGCGGACTGATAACCATTTATTGCGTTCTAAGTGAGAAAAAATTTTAAAATTTTGGCCAAAATGGGGGTACTAGATGATACATATGATAAAATTCGCTAGAATTCCCCTCCACACTTAGAACTGAATATTGCCCTCAATATTAAAAGTACCGGTTGTTAAACCAACACTTAGAACGTGAAAGGGAAATACTAAATAGCCATTATTTTATACACACACACACATTTTTTTTTAACTGATACTTACATATATACAACATGTGAGGCATCTCCCCCACACTTAGGTGGTAGAACAGAGAAAGAAGTCAGAAATATGGGTGAAAACCCATATGGTGCTTGAGTTTTTGATCACCGAGTCACTAGCTTGACTCAATCCCCGAATTTATTGGTCCATGGGGAAAGTTTGAAGATCCGGGACAACCATGGGTGGTATGTCCTCTCCAAAGTAGTGTTTTAACCGATGGCCATTCACTTTAAAATTTGGACCGTCATTTTGAGATAACTCAACGGTACCATATGGATAAACTTTTGTGATAGTGAATGGACCAGACCAACGGGATTTGAGTTTTCCCGAGAAAATCTTCAATCTTGAATTGAAAAGAAGGACTCGATCACCAACGTTGAAAACGCGGTTCTTGATTTTAGAGTCATGAATCTTCTTTGTCTTTTCTTTATAGATCAAAGAGTTCTCGTATGCTTGATCACGCAGTTCATTTAATTCATTCATTTGAACTTTACGGTGATCACCCGCAGTTTGGAGGTCAAAGTTAGCATGTTTCAAGGCCCAGTAGGCTTTGTGCTCTAGTTCGATCGGAAGATGACATGCCTTTCCGTACACAAGCTTGTAAGGTGTACACCCGATGGGTGTTTTGTAAGCTGTACGAAAGGCCCATAGTGCATCATCCAATTTATCCGACCAGGATGCACCATTTTCTCCTACAGTCCTTTCCAAGATTCTTTTAATACCCCGATTTGAAACTTCTACTTGCCCACTTATTTGTGGGTGATACGCAGTAGAAAGACGGTGAGTTACACCATACATTTGCATGACTTTATCAAATTTGTCATTGCAAAAATGCGTACCACGATCACTGATTATAGCACGTGGAGTTCCAAAACGGGCAAAAAGAGCTTTTAGGAATTTTACAACAACTCGGGCATCATTGGTGGGTAAAGCTTTTGCTTCAACCCATTTTGAAAAATAGTCAACAGCCACGAGAATGTATTTATTTCCTCGAGATGATGGCAATGGCCCCATAAAGTCAATGCCCCAGACATCAAAGATTTCACAAACTTGAATAGCATTTTGTGGCATTTCATTTCGTTGTGAAATATTTCCGTGACGCTGACAAGCGTCACAAGTTTTGATGAGATCATGGGCATCCTTATAGATTGTGGGCCAATAAAACCCGAAATCAAACACCTTTTTGGCGGTGTAGTTTGGACTATGATGGCCCCAAGTGGGTCCAGCATGGCAAGCTTTGAGAATGTCAATAGCTTCCTGTCCATAAACACGCCGTCAGATGACTTGATCAGCACAGATTTTGAATAAGTAGGGGTCGTCACAGAAGTAATGTTTAACATCCTTGAAGAATTTATTCTTCTGTTGGGTCGACATCCCTTTCACTATGAAGTTACCCGCATGGTAATTTGCGAAGTCAGCAAACCATGGGGTAGTAGAATCTCCTCGAAAAGTAACCGTATTGAGTGTCTCGAGAGGAAATGTTTCAT
The DNA here is from genome assembly GCA_021014915.2 of Artemisia tridentata subsp. tridentata. Lineage (NCBI taxonomy): Eukaryota > Viridiplantae > Streptophyta > Magnoliopsida > Asterales > Asteraceae > Artemisia > Artemisia tridentata. Next base: position 129,764,810 of record CP139508.1, read on the forward strand.
TTATTTCTTTTTTCTCGAAAACATCTTGGTGTGGGTTCTCTAATCGGGATAAATGATCAGCAGCTAGGTTCTCAGCTCCTTTTTTATCACGTATAATGATATCAAATTCTTGCAGGAGGAGAACCCAACGGAGCAATCTCGGCTTTGCATCTTGTTTTGCAAAGAGATATTTGAGAGCCGAGTGATCCGTATACACTACACATTTCATCAAGATTGAATATGGCCGAAACTTCTCAAAGGCATACACCACAGCTAATAATTCTTTTTCTGTAGTGGTGTAATGAGTTTGAGCTTCAGTCATGGTTTTACTTGCGTAGTGAATAGGCTGAAAGTGTTTGGCTTTTCGTTGCGCCAGGACTGCACCGATAGCAAAATCACTTGCATCGCACATGAGCTCAAAGGGAAAATCCCAGTCGGGGGCAACTAGAATGGGTGCTTCAGTAAGCTTTTTCTTTAATGTTTCAAAAGCTTTGATGCACTCGGGTGAGAAGATAAAAGGAGCATCCTTTTCAAGGAGATGAGTCATAGGCCGGGCGATTTTAGAAAAATCTTGTATGAATCTACGATAGAAACCGGCATGACCCAGAAAACTCCTAATACCTTTGACGGTAGCGGGATGAGGTAATGTAGCAATGACATCAACTTTAGCTCTGTCAACCTCAATCCCATTCTTTGATATCTTATGGCCGAGGACAATGCCCTCTTTGACCATAAAATGACTCTTCTCCCAATTTAGACAAAGATTGGTGTCTTTACACCGTTTCAACATGTTTTCTAAATTGGAGAGACATGCTTGGAACGAATCCCCAATGACCGAGAAGTCATCCATAAAGACCTCCATTGTTTTCCCGATCATATCGGTAAATATGGCCATCATACACCTCTGGAACGTGCCTAGAGCATTACATAAGCCGAAAGGCATACGTTTATAAGCAAAGGTTCCATAAGGGCACGTGAAGGTAGTCTTTTCTTGATCTTGTGGATCAATGGGGATTTGAAAGTAACCTGAGAAACCGTCAAGGAAACAATAATACTCGTTTCCCGCTAATCTCTCAAGCATCTGATCCATAAAAGGTAGAGGAAAATGGTCTTTACGGGTGGCATCATTTAACTTACGATAGTCAATGCAAACACGCCACCCCGTAACCAATCTAGTTGGAATCAACTCATTTTCATCATTAGTGACAACAGTTATGCCACCCTTTTTTGGAACACAGTGAATGAGACTAACCCAAGGACTATCAGAGAGGGGATAAATCAATCCTGCATCAAGAAGTTTGAGAACCTCTTGTTTGATAACATCGTGGATTTTAGGATTCACCCTTCTTTGATGTTGGACTGCTGGTTTAAAGTCATCCTCCATTAAAATCTTGTGAGTACAAAATTCAGGGTCGATACCCTTTATGTCGGAGAGTTTCCAAGCAATGGCTTGCTTGTGTGACTTTAAGACCTTTATTAGAGCAGTCTTTTCCTCATCACTTAAATCTTTAGCAATAATGACGGGTAATTTATCATCACCCTCCAAAAATGCGTACTCAAGATGAGGCGGTAAGTCTTTGAGTTCGACCTCAGGAAATTCATCGGTTTTCTCAACTGATTTGATTTCCTCATTATGAAGTTCAACGGGAGGGAGTGGAGGAGAATTGTCATGATTCAACAATTTCTCAAGAAGAAGAATATCTCCCTCCAGATCAATCTCAGCGTTATCAATCCCTTCTAGAAATGAATCACACTTGAGAAAAGCCTCGATCTCTTCCAAAATGAAATCACTTCTCTCAAACAGAGTGAGAGAAGGGGAAGAGTCGGAAATGATAGGTAGAGAAGATGTGATGGTGTCCCCACTCACAGAATTATGAGAATAACTAAGAAACTCTTGAGAGTACTCCTCTGAAACAATATCAATGACATCGATTCGGTTAACCGATTCAGAATCATAATTTGAGGAGTACCTCGAAGTTTGATCGAGGTTAAAGGTAACAGCTTCATTACCCACACGTAATGTGATTTCATGCTCAAATACATCTATGAGAGCACGGCCCGTTCTTAGGAATCCTCTTCCAAGAATGAGAGGAACCCTAGGATCAGCATCGAAATCAACAACCACAAAGTCAGCTGGAAAATGGAACTTTCCTACTTTCACAAACACGTCCTCAGCAATGCCAAGTGGACGAGATATTGAACGATCTGCAAGCTCAAGAGTCATGCAGGTAGGAGTAAGTTCAGGAAGAGAAAGTTTCTTCCATACTGATTTAGGCATCAGGTTGATGCTTGCACCAAGATCGGCCAAGGCATAGCATTCAACCATTCCTGGAAAGACACAAGGTAGTAGAAATCTTCCAGGATCTCCAAGCTTCTCGGGAAACTTTTTCAAGATAACTGCTGAGCAGTTCTCATTTAATGGAGTCTTTGCCATTTCAAACAGTTTTTCCTTGTTGCTTAACAAGTGTTTGATTGTGGATGCAAACTTGGGCATTAGAATGATAGCATCCGCAAAGCTTTTGTCAAAATGTAATTCTTGAAATATTTGGAAGAATTTATCCATTTGTTGACTAGCCTTTTCGGGGAGCTTTTGCTCATTTAAACGTGATGGGTAGGGAATAGCAGGTTTGGATTTAGGGTTTTCAACCGGGGTTTCAGGATGTTCAAAGACAACTCGAGGTTTAGTCTTGGGTTTCGGGACAACTTGAGGTTGGACGTTGTCGGTACCTCCGTTATTAGTAGGAAGTTCCTTGTCCTTAGTCACCTCAGGTTCACTTTCCACTACCTTGGGGGAAGAAGAAGAAGTGGTAGTAGGAATAGTGGGTCCATCATATGAAACACCACTTCGGGTTGTGATCGCCTTAACATCGCCCTTCGGGTTAGCGATCGTGTTGCTCGGAAGTTTTCCTGAGCCCGAAGGTTGATCATTTAAAGATTTTTTAATCTCAGAGATCTGGCTGACCAACAACCTGTTTGTGTCCTCTTGAGCTTTCATGAATTGCCTCAATATCTCATCAGATGATAGTTGTGAGGATGGAATGGCTTGAGATTGATTAGGGAAATTTTGGATTCGGTTATTTTGATTATAACCTTGATGTTGAAAATTCCCTTGATTTGGATTACCATTTCCCTGAAAATGATTTCCCTGGTTGGAATTGTTTCGGTTAAAATTTCCTTGGTGTTGGAAACCTTGATTATGTCCAGAATTGAAATTCCCTTGGTTTTGATAACCTTGGTTATTCGAGGTTGGTTTTGGTTTCGGTTTTGCAAATTCTGGTTCTGATTGAAACCGGGTGGTCCTTGGTAGGTGTTAGCTCGGTAACTTGGTTCCAGTTGAGGACGGTATTGATTACCTCCCTGATTTGAAGTACCGGCTATAGCATTAGCTTCAAAAGGACTACCATCGGTGGCAGTACAGTCGTAGTATGCGTGAGGGCCACCACAAGTAACACAGACTTCCACTTTCTTCACTTCAGCATGTGAAGGATTTTGTGTGAAAGTGACTTTCTTTTGGTTTGAGAGAACCAAAGCTTGAATAGCGTCCGTGAGTTTGTCAATCTTAGCATCGGTGCTAGAAGTACTCACGGGAGATGAAGTAGAAGGACCAGCACTAGCCTGAGAATGATATGGCTTTGTTCGTGCAGTACGGACCTTAGACTTATTTTCAATAATCGCTAAAGCTTCTTTGATGGTTTTGCTCAAAAAGTTACCTCCAGAGGAGGCATTGAGAGAATCTTGGTCAGATTGGCTCACACCATTATAGAAAGTGTCGATTTGCATCAACTCGGTGAAACCATGATGAGGACATTTACGAAGCAATTCTTTGAAACGATCCCACGCGTCACTAAATGATTCATCAAATCTTTGTGTGAATTTGATGATTTCATTTTTAAGACTTGTCGTTCTAGACGGTGGAAAGAATTCGTTTACAAACTTTGTAACTAAGTCCTCCCATGTCTCAATTGAACGAGGGGGTTGTTTTTCAAGCCATATCCGGGCTTGTCCCTCGAGAGAAAATGGGAATAGAAGAAGTTTGATTGAGTCAGAAGGGATATTCTTGTATTTGATGGTAGATGTAATCTTGTTAAACCATCGAATGTGAGCATGAGGATCATCCCTCTCAAAACCATAGAATTGACTTGAGGTTACAAGATTCAGTAACCCGGTTTTGAGCTCAAAACTATCAGCCACGATGGCTGGAACAACAATGGCATCTCCATAACCCTCGATGGGTGCTTGGAGAAGCTCATTCATCGGCAAATCTGCCATGATGACAGGGTCAGTACGTACGTCAGATACGACTGATGGGGCAGAACGTCTACGACGTCTTCGAGGTATGTTTACAAGCTCACGAAAAGGGCTTGAAGACCTAGAAGAACGAGTGCGCATGCACTAAGACGAGTCTAAGAATCCTTTATAGTGGAGGAAACTTAGAAAAGGGGAAGAAGATTCTTTTTGGATTTTATTTGTTTTATGGAAATTTGAAATACGATATTTTTGGTTATCGATCAGTCAAACGAATTAACTTCACGATAATTTGGTGTTTTTTATTTGAAAATAAGAGAATATGGACAAGGATGGTTAATATACAATGGGTGTATATTCAACAACACTGATTCTTCAAATACGTTTTTACGCAGCACACCTCCCCGGCAGCGGCGCCAAAATTTGATTGGTGCTAAAACGTCAACTAATATTAACCAAGTAATTGGTCAACAAGAGTCAAACAATTTAGGGCACAATGCAATTATCCAAGGAGTTAGTGTATCCCCGGGTCGTTAAGTCCCAGCGAGATGTGAATTCTGTAGTAAAACGGATTTGTGATCGGGTGATATTGAATGGAAAAGGGGTTTGCAATTATTGGACTAAGGAAATAAAAGGGAATAGCTTTAAACAAGTTATGGAAATAAATAAAGGAAACCAAATTACTTAAAAATGTTTAGAAACCTAGAAACATACGTTTAAATTTAAATAAACGTAAACGTACAAAATAAAAAGTGAAAATAAAGAAATATTAATCCTAAAAATATAAAAATAACTTTTTTATAAACCTAAAGATAAAAGAAAATTATTGGAAAAATAAAATTATTTATTAGACTTTTTATTTATTTTTTATTAATTAAAAACTATTTATAACTATTTAATAATACCCTAAATTAAAAGAAAATAGGAAATTATCCTAGAAAATTCAAATTTTAACTTAGATAAATCTAAAATAACCTAAAACTTATTTTAAGACTGAAAATATATTTTTACACTTTTTATCTAATTATTATTAATTAATTACTAATTAATAATTATTTAAACTAATTTAAATTATAATAAATACTAAATGAACAAAGAAAAATCTGAAAATTTTTCTATAAATACTCTAAGGTGACAGAAAGATAAGAAAAATATAAAAATGCTAAGTGCTTTTTGGAAAAAGCTGAAAATAAGCCAAATGGCTTAAATAGAAGCTATCACTTATTTTTATGTGTTGGTTTTCTGATTTTTATTTTACAAATCTATTATACTACTGATAATAAACAACTTTAATGAAGACAAAATTATTAAAACTTAAAAATAAGCAGTATTTTGAAATAAGCTTCACAGAGGAAACCAAAGGAAAAATAAGATTAATATAAACTAAGGAACTGGAAAAGAACAAAATGGCACAATGGAATTCACTGATAAGCTTGAAATAAGCAAATAAGCAAATCCAAAAATACCCTCTGACCAAACAGGCCTGCAGGGATCTTTAAGGTCTGATTAAGCTAGGGGCAAAAGCTCCCAAGCTCAAAATGAGCACTGACCTAACAAGCTAGCTGACTTGGCTATCCAAAAAGCCAATAAGCTCTGAGTGGGACCCACTGAGAAGCTTGAAATGAGCTTATGAATTAAGCACACTTACACTGATGATTCAGTGTAATCAGTGAAATGGGACAAAGAAAAAGCTACAAGCAGCCCTATTAAATAAGCTAGAAAATGTAAAACAAGCTTTGAAACTTTGAGATGGGTGGATAAGCTTTATAAAAAGCCAAAGAACACAAGCTTAAGCTTACTGATGAGCTTTTGATGAGCTTGTGAAATTGACTCACCTATACTGATGACTCAGTATAGGGAGTTGTTTTTGAGCAATTAAGATAAGCATGATAAGCAGTCCAAATAAGCAGCAGATGAACATATAAGCATACAAATACCAAACTAGCCAGAAGAGCTTCACAAAACAACAAGAATCACAAGCTAAAGCTAAATAGCAAAGATTATGCAAGCTTATGAAAGTTACTATCAGATCTGTGCACAGGGCAAGCAACTGGCCAAACAGGCAACTTAAGGTCCACTTTTCAATAAGCAAATCAGATTAAAAATGAGATTTTCAACTTGATTCAGATAAACTAGCAACAAAATAACACAGATAAGCAAAATTTATTTATTTCCAATTTATATTAAACCCTACAAGTGATCTTGAAGACTGGTCTATTTTATCAGTTATGAAAATTTTGACTTTTTAAATTACACTAATAAGTTGACTAATATGAATTTCTATTAGATCCTACTTACTGATTATGATGTATTAAGCTGAACTAAGATGAGATTAAGCTAGATTACCAAGTTATGAGCTAGTATGATGAAATTCACACTCTAAATCCTAACAGTGAACCAGTTGAGTGAGATCAAAGATGATTTTGACTTTTTATCAAATAAGGTCTGGTTTTTATGGTAGAACTGAGCTAGTATGAACTAATATGACATGTAATAACGACAAACAACAAAAAGCATGCACTGGACTGCTACTCTATCAGCAAATCCAAACAACCCTGATATAACAGTTAAACAAGATTTTCAAAGCAACTAGTGGATTTAGACCATAACACTGATTTCAACCTTTATATTATCATGTCCTAAGATCAAATGAGCATAAAATACCAACAATACAAGCATGAAACACTGAAGTGATCAATATGCTATTTCCACAGTTAAAATGAAATATCAAGCAACTATGAAATTCAACAAGTAAACAGATAACTTTAAGCTATATTATCACTAACAAACACCAAATAAGCATGAAATCAGTAAGCTAACAATGTAAAAAGCACAAGCACAGTGAATTTCTAAAAATCAAGAATTTGGCTTACAACTGAGAACCAAGCAACCAACTGAGAACCAAGGATCAAAGAACACTCCTATAGGCTTACCACTAAGCCTCTAACCCAGGGCAATCCACAATCAACCCTGCTCCAGCTTCTTGATCATAGCATTCTTCATTGTTGAATTTTCACTCATTTTTGTCTCACTTTTGTATTTTTGAGTTATATGTCTAAAACTGAATTTTAAGGTTTCTAATAGCTTACACAAGCTATATGAGGAGCTTATATGAGCTTATGAGTCCAAACAACACTAATAAAAACATTCAATTAAATATGAAATTTTGAACACAAATTTGCATAAACTGAAATTGATACTGAACCTTGAAATTGATTACTGAAAAAGATTCTTATACACTTGAAAATACTAAACAGAGTACTTGAAAGCTTAAAATTACACTGGAAATTGAAATTTAACTAATTCGACACTAAGAAACTAAAATTACACTAGATATTTTATTACATTGCTTCTCCCTTGATATATATTGATCTCTTGCACTTTGTCGACCTCTCTGAATGTATCCCACCACATCTTAGCCCTTGGATCCTCTGAATTCATCATAATCTCACATTTGGCATTTTTGGCGCCAAAAAGTACAAAAGCAGGAATGGGTAGTTTTGAGGCAATTAAAGAATTTTGTTGGATGTGGAGGTGGAAGGGGACAATTTGGGAAGTAGATATGGAGCTAGGGGTGAGTTGGCAGCAAAACCAGGGAAAGTGAGTACTTCTCAGTGGAAGAGTGGGAGGGAAGCATTTAATGCTTATTGGGTGTATATGGAGGTGGAAGGATAAGGTGGAAAGGTGGTAGACAGGTGGTGATGAGGTGGGGGGTGAGGTGTAAAGGTGGTGGCGGTTTTGGAGCAGTGGTGGTTTTGGCGGGGTTGTGTGAGGGAGACGGGTTTGACTGAGGTCAAACCCTGGTTTTAGTTTATAAAAGAAATGGGTCGGGTCAAAGGGTTGTATGGTTGGGCTGGGTTTAATATAGATAGGATTTGGTTTGGGTTGGTTTTATTTAAAATAGGGTCCGGATAGTTTGTAGTTTAATCACAAGGACCATTTTTGTATTTTCTAAAAATTGGAGGACCAAAGTTGTACATCTTCCAAAATAAACCAAGGGTGATTCCTGCCATGTTCCAATAATCCAGGGACCATACATGAGATTTCCAACAATAAATTTTTCCCAGGGACCATTTTTGCAAATTCTGAAAGTGCAGGGACCAAACTTGTAAATTATTGAAACTTTTCACCAAAGGACTAAATATGACAACCTATGATTTCAAAAGGACCTTTGGTGAGTTTTCTTACAAAACAAATGCCTAGGGACTAAATTTGACAAGTTTTGAAAGTTGAGGGACTGAAACTGCCAATTTTGCAAACTTTGTTCGTTTTTCAATTGTTTTCAAACATTTTGCATTTGAAACATATAAAACACAAACCCTGGGATATTTTCAGTATTTTGATGCATTTCTGAGTGTTTTTTGGATGTTTTGGCAGTTCAGATACGACAAAAATGATGAGTATTTACACACTCATCACTTATCGTGTGTGGTGACATGTTCAAGAAGACCTTAAGGAAGCATTGAAGATTGTTTCATGGAGATAGTTTTGTAATATCAAATAGGGGAAGATTGTTGGGAATTATAATTTGATGATTACAAAACTACATATGCCTAAATGAAGAAACGTGAAACAATAGGGACTGAATGTAATAAATAGTTAGCATCTTGTGAAAGCTAGGTTTTCATTTAAACCCTATTTATAAAGGGTGTTAGAGGCGGCAGTTACAGATATAGAAAAACATAGATCTCTCGAATGAGAGTTTAATAGTAACGTGTGTGTGTACACGTTTGTTAGTAAGTAGTTGTTAGTTTATTATTTAGTTTTGAATACAATGAAGCGCGCTTGAATAAATAAAACCTTGTTTAACATTATTGTTCGTTGTTAATTCCGCTGTGCACAACAATGATGTTTGTAAAACATATCCTAGATGGGCTTAAACGATCTTTAACAATCCACTTGTAAAAGACCGTTTAAGCCCATCTAGGATGTGTTTTACAAACATCATTGATATGCTCAGCGGAATTAACAAGATAGAAAAACATAGATCTCTCCAATGAGAGTCTAATAGAAACGTGTGTGTGTATACGTTAGGTAGTAGTAGATCTACGTAATAGTTTGTTTGTTTAATAAAGATGAGCACGCTTGAATAAATAACACCTTGTTTAACATTATTGTTCTTGTTAATTCCCCTGTGCATATCAATAATGTTTGTAAAACATATCCTAGATGGGCTAAACGATCTTTTACACAAATTTGGACTACAAACACAAACAAAAACTAATACGTAGACTTACCAGTTTTTATCAAACTCAACACTATCACAACAAAACACGACAAACAAACACCCCTTTTGCGACTGGAATTTAAACAAACAAACAAACACACCCTCGGTTATAGAAATGACGACACAAGCACAACCCCGTATCTTTAGAAAAAGACCCTTGAATTTCTTTGGAGCCAAAAGCCATACCCTCGTCAATGTTTATAAACTTCATACACTTGTCCCTTCTTTCCATCACTTTTACAAGTTTTCATAACAGTTTAATACGAATTATTGACCTTCATTTACTTAGGATTCAATATTATAACCTATTTGTTGGTTTCTTTTATTTTAATTTCACACGTATGTATCTGTATGGATGATCTAGATAGTGGAACTGATTACTTCATTAGTATCTGTATAGTGTGCACGAGATTAATAGTTAGCTGGTATTGGTTTTCTTGAAGACTATCTAAAAATTTGTCTGGTCATGTGATAGTATGAGATAAAACATTTTGCGTTTATTTTTTTTCTCTTTGAACAACACGCACACACATACCATAACACTATTTACAAGTTCAGTCGCGACTCACCATTACACCCTATGTGGGTTTCGTTGTAATCCGAATCAAAAGAACACACCCTCTAAAATCTGTCTCATACAACCGAGACTAAATCTACTCATGATAAGCTCTTTTGAGCTTATTAACAAACCGCAAGGATTCAAGTCTTAATCATAAACTAACATAAATGCGACCCAAGCGAATCCAAAATCCTACCATGACCCTAAATGAATCTCGACCCAGAAACAATCCAAATCGACAACAATAACAACAACATCAAGAACATTAAGACCAATCCGTGACCCAAATTCTTAGTCGGTTATGAACCGACCCGAGACCCCACTAGTTCGACCCGAGAGCAAAACTGAACGAATAATCAATCCAAATCCAAAACTCGAGAATCATATACGGGTTTTACACCCGACCCGTTACCACAACAAATCACACATACACGAGTTTAATCCACTTAATCCACACGAAATAATTATTCAAAAATGTTTTTAACCCATTATTAATATCCACGAAAACATTATAAGTTGTATAAATCGGTTTAAACCACCAAGACGAAAATAAAATTTTATTTAGGTTATTCTTCATACCTACAACGATGCAAGAGTAAGAGGGATGAGAGTGGAGACGGCAGCGTACGGCGGCAGCTGATGAGCGTGGTGGTGGCGGCAACACAAGAACCAAAAAGTAACTCGTAGCAAACCCTAGGTGTGAACTTTTACTCTAACTCGCGCAAACAACCCATGGCCTTCTCAATCTCTTGGTGTAGGCGGCGTCTGTGGTGGCCAATGGTGGTGGTTAGCCGGAGATTGGTCGTAGCAGGGGTGGCGGCTGCTGGAAAATGAGAGGAAAGAGGCTAGGGTTTTGTGTGGTGTGTGTGTTATAAGTGCCCTTATATAGCAAAAACCTAGGGACCAGAAATGAAAATTACCAGGGACAGGGGGCGGCGGTGAAAATTAGGTTCAGGGACCATTATTGTAATTTCGATATCTTTCTCAAAATGAGGTTCGGGGCTAGTTTGGACTAGTAAACAACAGATTCAAGACACATGAATTACGCCAACGCGCTAAGAATAATATTTTCGATAAAAACGACTATATATACGCCTAGTATCTCAAAATTAATACCAAAGTCAAATTAAATTGTTAGTTGTGCCAGTACGTGTTGTGTGCGGTTTTCACGTTTCACGAGATAACTTCTCGTATTCGATTCAATTAATTTCGGAAAAGTCCAAAAGTGAAACTTAGGAAATAATAAATATAGTTTATTATTAAAAATCAGTCCGGAAAATTACGGGTGGTTACATTTGGCCATTTGACCCTTTTTTTTTTAATTTCACCCCAAATTTCAAGCGTAAATAACTTTCAAATGACAAACTTTTATGAAAAAACGATTTCACCATAATTTTTAAAATTTAATCCTCTTTAATTTGGTATAAATCTTGTTAAATATTTTGAACTTTTTTTTACATATCAAATGGTTATTGATTTTCTTTATTTTTTTCTCATTTTCGGCCCTATTTGTTACTCTCATAAATGCCGAATCGTGAAAAATTTAAAACATGAAAGTTATAGATTTTTGTTCACTCTTTATACAGGTTTTTGAATCACTCAAATCCGATGTCATATGAGTAAGATATCACACGTTAAAGATGGTGTTTTACTCATATTTGTTGCACACAAGGTGTTTGATGAAATGTCTAGCTTAGATTTTTAGTGTTAAAATTGAGCTAAATGCACTAACTTTTGTCCCACAACGCATCATTAATCATTTTATTAATGTAAGACTCAAAAAATGATGTTTTTTAATAGTTAATATTTTTAAAAAAATATATGTATTGTGTTTTATTGCGTTTTTTACCATAAATTTGACCAATATTAAATTCGAATTATGAAAATTGTAAAACATAAAAATTATAGATTTAGGTCAATATTTACTATTTTTTTTTATTCACTCAAATCCGATGTCATATGAGTGCGATATAACATGTTAAAGATCCCGTTTTGTTCATCAGTTACTCTGTTTGTCAATTTTTATTCATAACATTAGTTCATCAGTACATCAGTTAAGGATTTAGGTTTTTGGGTGTTGTGTCTAGGGTTTAGTTTATCAGTTTTTGTTCATTAGTTAAGAAATTGAGGGGAACAGTAACACTTATAAAAAGAAAATTTGATGAACAATTTTTTTTATGAACATTTCTTAAAAGAAATTATAAAGTCAACATCATATAGTAACATCTAACTCAAATTTCATTTGATCAATATAAAAAATAAAAAACATAACATAGGACAATAACTGATGAACCAAAACCATAACACAGGACAATAACTGATGAACCAAAAATAACTAATGTTCATCAACTAAAAAAGCATAAACCAACTGCTGAACCTATAACCTATGATAACACAAATAAACTAACTGATGAACATATGATAACATAATAGTTAAAAGTCAATAACTGATAAACCAAAAAAAGCATAAATTAACTGATGAGCCTATGATAACATAATAGCTAAAAATCAATAACTGAAGAACAAAAAAAAAAACTAATGTTCATCAACTGAAAAAACATAAGCTAACTGATAAACCTATGATAACACAAATAAACTAACTGATGAACCTACGATAACATAACCTATAAACAAAAAAATTGATAGGTTGATCGAAACACTTTGAGGTGGTTAAACCTTTGTCGCTTTGTGTATGTGATACTTGAGTTAATATGATCAAGTACGCGGAATTTACTTAATCACACTTAGAAGGTTATTTGTTGTATGGAAATGAAACAATGGTGGTTGTTTGAATTTGATAAAGAACAATTGAGAGTTAACACCAAACGATTAATATTATTGATAATGATACAAAGGTTTGATGTTGTTTGTTGTTTTTGCTTTATGAAAGTTCTATATCTATTAGACACACAAATTCACACACTAGTCTCTAGTCTAAGATATTTCTTTTATATATCAAGAAAGATCTTTACAATAATGTTAAGTCACATCAAGTCTAATCGAGCTACTTGCTAGCTTATCTTATGTGTGTAAGTAACTAAGATACAACATGTATCTATGTTCACAACTTGTTCTGTGAGTATAAGATAAGGACTGAGCACATGGGGTAAGATATTATCTATCGTGTATATTTGACTTTAGTCAACCAGACTTAACCTTGAATGAGCAGACTTAATTCTGTATTCACCAGAATTAACACTAGCAGACTTAATCTTCAACGACTAGACTTAACCAGGTAGCAGACTTAACCAGGATTAACACTAGCAGACTTAACCACCAGACTTAATCACTTAGAGAATTTCCCGATACTTAATCTTCAGAATATTTGATTCCCAACAATCCTCCCCTAAATATGTGAACCCTTTCCAACATGTTTTCTGAATTGAATTTCTGATTATTCGGATCTTTCAAACACTTCTTTGTTCTGAGAGATCAGTAACTCATCTGCTTTCTGTTCTTTAACTTTAACAATATCAATACACATCTTCAGGGCTTCATTCATTGACCTAAAAGATAGTGCAATTTCTTTGGATGGAGGAATTATAAGAGGCAATGGTGATGTGTATCTTGGATGCTTGTTTCAACAAGTGAAATCATGTTTCAGCATGCCTTTGCAAGTGATGAACAAACGTAGTGAACTAAAATTGAAACTGAAAGCTCTCTTCCTTTGACCTAGATAGAACTTTCTCCTTTTGGAATGCTTCATCCCTTCTGAATATATATAATACACCAGCTCTGTTCTTGTATGCTCTTGTCTTTTCCTCCCTTTCATTGGTTAATCTTCCTTGGGCTTTATTTCCTCCCCTGAGATGTTTTCTCCCCGGGATTGCAAATAATCTTTCCTCCCCTGTTTGGAAGATCTCTCACCATCATCCCATCATCATCTGATCTACCAATTAGAACTTGTTTTCAGACAATGTTGTACTTGTAGCCATCAATTCCTTAAGAGTTTAATTGGCTGCCCTCATTACTTCTAGGTGTGTTAACTCCTATGAGAGGTGATTCATTGGACATTGACTCATAATCCATCAATGGATGGTTTTTATGAGTCCTTTGAAACTCCTTGTTTAAGAAATTATTTGACATAGCAGTATGTTCATGATTTTATAATTGAAAAATCATACTGCTTTCAACCATTTTGAAGGGATTAAGCGTGTAATAGACACTTAATCAAAATTTTGGTTTAAAGCAACCTCTGGTTGTGTGAGAACCAATGTTTTTCAGTTATAAATAACTGCATGTGTAAAGATAAACCTATTCAAAAGGCTTTCTTGACAGGGTTTCCAGCTCATAATAATTGTTGCCTCTAACACAAGTGTTAGATTCACTTTTACTAGCTGTTCTTTCTATCAGATGTCCTTAGACTTGCTCATTATACTTAAAAGTATAAAATGATAGAAAGTGAGTTGAGTCAGTTACTTTCTGACCAACTAAGTCATCAATTCAATGTGAAATTTCATAATCAGGTTTCAAGAAAGAAGTTTTAAGGAGGTTTGAAATTCCCAAACTCTTTCTATCATAAACCTATTATGTCAGCAACTAGTATTATCATTCTGCTGCTTCCATTTCACTTGAAACATCATTTTTGCTCTATGTTCATTCCTGAAATTGTTAGTCTAAAACCAAGAAACAATATGCAAAGCATATGTCTTATAGCAGCATTATCATATGACTAACAGAATGAACTTTTAACAATTTACTAGAATCATAACTAGTAATTCTGAAACCTATTCCTTCTTTGATGGTAACATATCCAATGATTTAAAAATGTGATATGTTGTCAGTTATGTGTCTTGAACATTCATTATTTGAGAATCCTTGATATCCTTGTTTAGCATTTGAATGTTCCTGCACAAGTATATAAAGAAATTAGTTTTCTTTGGGGATCCAAGCCATTGCTGACTTGGATCTGCCTCTTACATCAATGTAATCAATCCTTTTTAAAATGATTGATGCACCATTGGGTTTAATTGGTCTCCAAACCCAACATGCTGAGGTCTTAACAGCATTTGCCTTCTTTTTCCAAGCAGCAGTATTAACTACTTGCCAAGCAGAATTAACTGCTGACTTTGTAGTTGTACCCTTAATTTTCCAAACTTGTTTTTGGACCACTGCTTTTGATTGAATGGGCCTTCTAGCAGTTTTTAATGCATATTTGAAAGTTGATTTTGCATGTTTAACTGCTGGTTTTGGGTAAACAGACTTAACTGGTCTAACAGACTTAACTTGTTTTAAGCCAGACTTAATTAAATCTGTTTTGGGTTTAGTTCTGTTAACATTAGAACTAGAGTGAAAGTGAGTTTGAGGAGTTTGCCTTTTGAAATTCACCCTATTGTTTTCATACCCAGATACCCATTGGTTGCAGAAAGCTGTAAGATGGTCAAAACTTCCACAAGTGAAACAAGCTTTGTTGTAAAATCCAAAGTCATCATTTTGGTAAGACTTAAAGGTATTCCATTTTCTATGGTCATCTTTGGGCTTGTTTGTGGACCTATATTGTTCACAATATCTTACTGGTTGCCTAACATGTTTTACATTGGACTTAGGCATATCAGTATGATTTCTAACCAACTTAGGAACACTTGTTCCTACTTTCTTAACCACTTCAGGTTTAGACATAACCTGATCATCTTCATCATCATCAGATGTCCAGTCTTCAATGACTACTTTATCTGATCTTATATCAAAGGACACATTGTCCTCAGAAAGTGAAGTTTTACTTAAACTTTCACTTAACTCCTTAGGCTCAACAACAACTACATTGGTCTTTGGTTGTACACCATATTGTAACTTTGGTAGTTGAAATTCAGGTAAGCCTGAGTGTTCTAGGTCAATCCCTGGGGGTTTAGGGATACCTCTGTATAGAGGTAGGACACTCTTATATCCTAACCCTGACTTGGCTCTATTAATCACTTGACATTCTATCATGTTGGTCACACCTCTAGAAGCATGTTCTAGTATCTGTGTAGTCAAGTGAATGTTTTCATTTTCCTTTTTGACCCTATCAAAGGCCTCTCTCAAAAGCTTAATTTCAGCATCTTTAAAAAAAATATCCTGTTTAAGAGCACCTTTGTCATCAGAAAAAGCAAGCTCATTTTCTTTGTAATACAAGATCAGCTTTTCTGTTGATTCTAAACCACACTTATAATTAATGTAGTTTTGATGAGTTTTGTGTAGCTCTTTCTTTTGTTCATCATAATGTTTGATTAAAGTTTGTAATTCTTTAAGAGCAGTATGTTGAAAAACTTATTTTAGACCGACTTACATCTACTAAAATAAGTTACGTGATCGTTTATGGGCTCAAGGTTGTTAAGCCTTTATCTAGGATTTACTATGACAAGTATGATGATAATATTAGCGGAATATTCAAATGAAAGAAACAATATTATCACAACAAGGTTTTGCCAAACTTTCTCTTATGTTATAAAATCAGCCCCAATACTACTTGATCAATAGCAGTACGATTACACTCTAATCAGGGATCAAAGATCCTTAAGGCTAAACAAACATAACAACATCAGACCCCATGTCCAATGTTCATCAGACCCCTCGTCTGATGTTCCCACACTCTTTGATGTTCACATTATTTCACTGTGAAGCATACTGGTGTTCACATAGTGACACAGTGACACACACTTTTATCTAAGGGTGTGATCTCCTTTTTATAGAATAAAGGAGATCATTACAAAATTGATAAGTCTTACATACTACTTGCTTGTTACATGTGTCAGTAGCTAAGATACAACATGTATCTTTGTTTACAACTTGTTGACTAAACACATATCTAAGATATTATCTTTTGTACATCTTTGACTTTGATACAAATAATATCTTCTTCATTCTTATCCATCCAGCAGCAGTATGACTCACTGATCAGCAGCAACTTCATTTGTACTACCAGCAGAAACAGATACACTACCAGCAGAAACAGATACACTACCAGCAGGAACAGATACACTACCAGCAGTATCATTTTATGCCTAGCAGTAGAATCTACTTAGCGTATTTTGCTTATCATTTCAGTATTCTTCATGTTTCATTCTTCTTGTTCTGTGATCATCAAATCTATGAAAATATAATTTCCAACACAGTACAAGCATTTGAACAAGCTTTATGAGATTGTACCTCAGTAGTAGAAAAAGCCATAAGTGTCATCTGAGTAGGAGTTTCTTCTTCATCTGCCATGAAGCTTCAATCAAAACCTAGCCCATCAATAGCTACCATAGCTTTTAAGTTTGGCTCAGAAACCTCCCTTGTTTTGGATGTGCTTCCAAAACCTTTGTTCTTGCTATCTTGCTGCCTTGGCCTTCTACAATCTCTTGAGAAGTGACCCATCATATGACAGTTATAGCACTCTATCTTTGACTTGTCAAAACCAGCAGTATCAGTATTGCTGATTAAGAGCTTCTTCCCCGTCCTTTGATAGAACTTCTTAGCTCTCATGCTAAGAAGAGAAATTTTCCATTTTAGGTCAATTTCCTCCAGATCATCATCATTGATCTCTTGGAGGTCTTCATAAGTGAGCAGGGACCCATTATTTTGACTTGTAAGAAATGCACAACAAGTCTTTTCATCCAAAATACTCATGGTACTGCTTGATGAACTAGCAGCACCAACACCATCAACAACTTTCACCTCTTCACTAGATTTTGAGGTACTAGGAGATGACATAAATGCCAAGTTCCCAGTACTTGAACTAGTACCTCAAGTTTTCTTCAAATCATGTTCCACAATCTTTAAGTTACTATACCAGTCCATCAGTTCCATCACTACAAGAAAAGTGGCTTTTTAGGACCCTTTGTTTGGGACGGTATGATAATGGAGTCCTAAAAAACTGTTTAATAGGACATATAAGCGTTTAGGGTCCTTTTTAAATATTTGCTACTTAGGCGGTGTCCTAAAAAGTTATATAATATGATGGTTGATTATTTGGGGTCCTATTATCATATAACTTAATAGGACACTTAAAATATGGATCCTAATAAATTACTTTATAAGACATTTAGTTGTTGGTGTCCCATTATGTGATAGTGTAATACGACACTTGATCACTAGATGTCCTGTTATGACATAACCTAATAAGACCCTTGACACTTGGGTCTTATAACTTTAACCTTTATAGGACGTTTATTCATTATGGTTTTATTATAATACACCATAATAGGACACTTGAGTTTTGAGTCATAAGACATCAGTTAGTTAAAACGCTTATTCACAAAAGTTTTATTATAACAAAATTTAATAGGACCTTTGACACGTGGGTATTATAACGTAAACCTTTATAGGACGCTTATGCATAATGGCTTTATTATCATACACCATAATAGGACATTTTATTTTTGAGTCATAAAATATGAGTATTTAAGAACGTTTATTCGCAAAAGTTTTATTATAACAAAACTTAATAGGACCGTTAAAGGACGCATATTCATTATGGTTTTATTACAATACACCATAATAGGACACTTGATACATAAGTCATAAAACATTAATTATTTAGAACGCTTATTCGCAAACGTATTATTAAAATATAACTTAATATGACACTTGACACTTGGGTCCCATAGATTGATACACCATTATAGGACACTTGATATTTGAGTCATAAAACATCAGTTTTATGGAACGCTTATTCGCAAACGTTTTTTATTATAACAAAAGTTAATAGGACCCTTGACAATAGGGTCTTATAACGTTAACCTTTATAGAACGCTTATTCAGAATGGTTTTTTTATGATACACCATAATATGACACTTCTTTTTAGAGTCGTAAAACATCCGCTTTTTGTAATGCTTATTCAAATTAAGTTTTATTAAAACATAACTTGATATGACACTTGACACTTGGGTCTCATAAATTCATCCACCATAATAGGACACTTGAAATTTGAGTCATAAAGCATCAGTTTTATAAAACGCTTACTTGCAAAAGTTTTATTTTAACAAAACTTAATAGGACCCTTAAGCCCTGAGTCTTTTAACATTAACCTTTATAGTACACTTCTTTGTTATGGTTTTATTATCATACGCCACAATAGAACACTTCTGATTTGAGTCATAAAACATCAGTTTTTTAGAACGCTTATTTACAAAAGTTTTATTTAAACATTAGTTCATATGACACTTGATACTTGTGTATCAAAACTTGATACACCATAATAGGGCACTTGATATTTTAGTCATAAAAGATCAGTTTTATGGAACGCTTATTCACAAAAGTTTTATGATAACAAAACTTAATAGGACAGTAGCTATTTAAGTAATCAAACATCGGGTTTTTACAATGGTTATTCGCAACAGTTTTATTATAACAAAAGTCAGTAGGACCCTTGTCACTTGGGTCTCATAGGTTGATACACCATAATAGGACACTTGAAATTTTAGTCATAAAACATCAATTTTATAGAACGCTTAATTGGAAAAGTTACATTTTAATAAAACTTAATAGGACCTTTGACACTTGTGTCTTATAACCTTAACCTTTATAAGACGATTATTTATTATGGTTATATTATCATACACCATAATAGGACACTTCATATTTGAGTCATAAAATATCAGTTTTTTAGAATGTTTATTCGCAAGAGTTTTATTTAAACATTACTTAATATGACACTTGATACTTGAGTCTCATAACTTTATACACCATAATAAGACACTTGATATTTGAGTCATAATATATATATCAGTATATCACCCTATCCACAAAAGTTTTTATTATTTTTTCTTTTCTTTTTTTACTTTGGTTTACATTTATGCGTTATTTTTTTTTATTAGTTGCGGTAACGTTATTAGAAAATCTGTTTAGTAACATTTTGTTTCTATCTTTTTTTTATATGAATATTTTTTTATTTAACAATAGTGATAAAATAGCCATTTTTTTTTTAGCTAGTGTTTGCATAGGTTTCATGATAGGTTGAGCTTCCTACTTTAAATAACCAGTTTTGTTGTAAGAGTTTTTGAAAATCAGTGGCAAATATGGTCGGCCACGTGTAAGCTGGCCCGGTTACCAGAACCGTTGCTGTACGTAATAGAATATTACTTGGTAAAAAGAATGATCAGAATGAAAACCCCGTAGTAAGTTACATCTCCCACGATATATATTTTTATATATTTTTTTTTCTTATGGTCTCGGCAACAAACCAACAAACCACACGGACCCTTGCTACTTCTCGGCAAAAGTTACATTTCTATAACATGTTTGCCGAGACCCTAATGATCTCAGCCTACTCTCTCGGCACTAACAATAACCACAACGACTTCAACAACAATAACAATCAAATGCCGAGACCCTAATGGTCTAGGCCTATTCCTCCTCGGTACCAAATGACACCAAACAGACCTAAGTCTTATTCGGCTATAACCACACCAACGACAACAACAATATCAATAACAACTACAACATCAATACCGAGACCCTAGTGGTCTCGGCTAACTCCCACGACAACAACAACATCAACACTAAGAGTCAAATCCAAATCCACCATTCTAATCCTAACCTTCGGCCTCAAATCCATTAACCACGAACCAAACCGATTCCAATCCGAGCAAAATATAAAAACAATAATAACAACGTAATACAACCATGAGCGTGAGCTTACGGTTTGACCCAAACTCAACAACCAAACATACCCTTGATACCAAACTCGTTTATATTTATATTTTTATTAATAAAAATGGTTTTTCCATTCATTTTAGCCTTAAACCCGTACCCAAAATAGCTTTAACGTGACTCGGTGAGTCCGAGTTGACTCACACCGTGTCACCACCGCGAGTGGCTCGGTGTTTCCTACCTTTTTCACTCCGATCTACAAGATGGTGATGCTTAGAAGTTGTGGTGATAGTTATTTAGGGCGCGTGGTGAAAAAGGAGTGGCGGTGTAGGTTATGGCGCGTGTGGTGGTGATATGTGATGAGGAGGTCACGGGGATGCTTGTGGCGGTGGCGGTGTAACTTGGTGACCGGCGGTGGAGGCGTATGGTGGTCGCCAGAAAGTGTGGCCGGAAAAAGGGAGAGGGAGAGAGAGTAGAGTGCTGCTGTGAGTAAGGAAGAAATGGATTAACCCTAAATGGTTTATAAAATTTGTTTATATAGGCTTAGGACTAGTATGAATACATAATGTCCCTCAGGGACTGAAAGTGTAAATCTTCTCATATTTTTAACGAAATCACAAAACGAGACTAAATAATTGTATTATAAATCTTTCCCGAGCATCCAAAAGTTATTCCGTTAACTTTAAAATCATTTTTCCATTAAATTTGGTTATAAATACGTATATTTTTTTTTCGTCGCCCAAAATAATTAATATTCGCTTTTAAAAATAGGGAAAATTTGTTTATATAGGCTTAAGACTAGGTAAAAATAGGGAAAATAGGGAAAAATAGGGAAAGTTATTCCGTTAACTTCACGTTTTATGGTCAAATAAGTGAAGAAAAGATCCGTATATGAAAAATAGGGAAAATCTCGTATAAAAATATATTTGGAAAAGTACGAGGTATTACATAAACCTATACTACATTTTGCATGGCTCGATTCTTCACATTCCAAAGAATCGAGAATGACAAATCTCACTTCCTAATTCGAACATTTGATCACTAAACGATACGCAAAGTAAACCTCACTCGACACCTGAACAAGTCATTCAAGTATTAACCACATATAACTATGTTTCAATTAACCACAAACATCAAAAAACTAATACTTTATTTGACAAAACCGGCAGACTAATTCAATTAACCACAAATAACTATTTTTTAATTATGTTAATTGTTTGATAAACTCACACATTGTGTTTGATAAAAATTAAGCAAAAACGATTAGGGTTTAAATTATGAGGTATTACCTGGTCTTGATGATGGTGCTGATTTCCGGTTGTCGGATATCAATTGACGGAGATGATGGTAGTGAGTTTCGCTGGCAATTTTGGATGGTTAAATGATCGTTTATTTGGAGATGGACAATGTGATTTTGATTTGATGATTTGGTCCCAAAATAATGATTTTTAATAAATTTTAGTCCTTATTTTTTTTTAAAGTACCTTATATTATATCTATAACGAGGAAGGGCACTTTATTACCTCTTTGAACGGCTTACTCAAGTCATCATCCACCACTGCCTTCCCTTTACCGTTCGGCGGCCCCTCGCCTGATTCTTCATCGGTGTCATCATCACCAAATCTCAACGCTATGGGGCTTATCAAGTTGCGGTTGCTTGGTTGCTTAAACAATTCTTTGAGGGCCGATAGGTGACCCTCAATTACGGCCCGAACATCTGGAGGGTTTTGTCCCCCGCCTTCGGGTCCTTCGGCCCCTCTTGTGTTCTGGATGGGGAGTAATAGGTGTGGGGCTAGTCATTCTGAACTTCAAGTAGATCGAAAGGAAGGTCCCACGGATGGCGCCAATTTGTTGAAGCAATTTTCTGCAATCACTTCGGACAAGTAAGGGAGATCCCTTCGGACGAACTGAGCTGGGTTCTTCCGAGAGGATAGGATGTGGGCCTCTTCGACTTTATGACGTCCTTCGGAAACCTGCGCACAACAACACGCTTTAGGCTCGCCCCGGGTGCAATCCCAGGACCGACCTCCGGCGTGAGAGTAGGTATAGGGTATTCCGAGAGCCTTAAACAGTTATGTGAAATAAATGCAGGTAGTCAGATTAGCCGGGAGTAGTAAATGAGCTGGTTATTTATAGTACCCAGCTTTGGTACCTGAAACGGCGGCGCCGAATTTTCTGGGAACATGTCGCAGACATGATCCCGCAAATCCTGGGGCGGTGACGGCGGTGTCTGCTGCTGCCATCTGTCACAAAGGTGATGCCACTTTTTGCTAATATTTATATTTTATCGTTTTGACTATAATTTTTTGACCCGATTTAGTACATTTTTATAACTTTTAATAAAAATGACAAAACTAATATATTCTAACACATTTCTCCACATTTTCGTCAAATTAATATATCTAGTTACGCCGTAACCATGGTTAGTGTTGACTTAGGTCTTCTAGTGTAAATCTTTGTTACTGCGTAAGTAGAGAGTGGATCTACGCCGTAACTTTTGTCTGGTCAGTATACTTCTTGTGTATTTTCATTAATAAACCTCGCGTCTCTTCGTTCCTATGCTCATAATTTACCAGAAAATGAAATATTAACGAATACGAGTGTATATTCAAGTAAAATGATATAAATGGTGAGCATATCAGGGGGAAATTGACACTAAAATATCAAAACTATTTGATGTTATCAATCATACCTATCATCTAGATCCGTTCTTAAATGATTACTAATAACTTTTAGCCGTTCTTAAATGACGGCTAATAGCATTCAACCACCATCCTCTACAAATCCCCACCATCTAAATCCCCCACCAAAACTTTATCAAGCATCATTTCAAATTCAAGGACTACTTTCAAACTGTTCTTGTGCAAAGTGATGCTTGATCTAACCACCCTCCATCCACCATGCAAGCCACTTCCATCATCACTAGTCTTCAAGGGATTTTAAACAACACACATACTCCAAGACGTTGTGGGTCAAGAATCTCAAGTACCTTTGATCTGAAGGAGGTTTAAATGGACTATGACGTCCTGTGTAAATGCCTTCATCATCAAAGATGTAACAACCGACAATTTTCCAAAACTTATTTTACGAGTCAAAATAATTATTTTTATTTCCCTTAGCTTTTAAATCTCTTTGAACTTGTTTGAGATGGAAAAACAGTGGATATCTAGTTAAAACGTGAGCATTGTTCATTTATCGAGCCGGCACGACCTAAAACACGTGAAACGAATCAAATTTGCCAAATAAATTAATTTCAAGAAAGTTATGCATATTTATACTCGTTTTTATTAGAAAAATTATTTCGGACACAATGGCGCAAGTTTCATAATTTTTCGAGTCCGTTTGGTATGTCGAACGGGGCCCACAAGGTTTTACTAAAAGAATTGCAAAATTACTAAAAGATTTGGCCCCTCATGGGTATAAATAGAACAATTTTAGGGTTTTCTCATTTTTACTATAACACCATCGCCGGATTTACCTATTCCGGCGCCGTCATCTGAGCTCCGGCCAAAATTCCGGCCACCTCAATAATTCTACCAAGGCATAGATCAATACGAGAAGACCGTTTCCAGAACATTTGAAGCCGAGAGACGCATAACTAATCCAGTTTTGGAGCTCCACCGCCGCGACCACCATACCACCACCACACGTTGCCACCTCTTCTCACCCCTCTCCTCCTTCCTTTCTAGATAAGTAAGTTCACGCGCCCTCATTTATTTTATTTCATTCGATTTATGCAAACCCTAATCGGTTGTAATTCATGTAAACGTTATTAATAAGAAAACTAAACAAAACAATATGTTTTCTCAACTAACTCGTGTGGATATGTGATTTTAATACTTGAATCATTCGAACTCGTGACCGAGTCGCATGACTCGTCCGAGTCAACTCACGAGTTGATTTGACTCGGAGTGTATTCAATTTGCTTTTGTGTTCATATGCATTCAGTTAAGTTTATTAATTGTTCTAGCATTTTTATCTTGAAGATGGATTGCGTTTGGTTTGTATTTGGGGTCAGCCGAATGGTATAGGTCTCGACAAGGGTTGAGCCGTGACTCATGAGAGTCACGGCCTAGTGATATATTTTATCGGATATGTGTTTATTTTGTTGTTATGAAATAAGTTGTTTGTAGTTGAAATGTCTTGTAATGCTTTTTTGGAATGAGCTTTAAACTTTCATCAGGAAGTTTGAGGATTAAGTGCAAGTCTTTAGTATAGTGTTCAAAGAGTGTTATCATTACTATATAATATAATTTAAGCTGGAGGCGACGTCGTTTTGGTTACGTCATTTTGCGTCATCTTCTGTTAGCCCAGCCCATCTTCGGTGGGAGCCCACCCCGTCCCAGCCTGCTTCTTTTAGCCCTGAATAACATTATATAGATGGAAGATGTTTCTTCCAACTTCCAGAAACATCAATACTAAAACATAGTCAAATGGGATGGCAGTAGCAACAAGAGAATAAAGGCGGTAGATGCCTATTATTTCTATTGACCGCCTCTGTTTCATCCTTATCCGCCTCTTGCCATCGATACCTTTGTTTTCTCAACATTCGAATTCGTTGCTGGGTTTTATATTTTCAGTGATTGTGGATATGGGTTATGCTTCAAGATTGAATTCCTAACAAAAGGTAAAACTTTTAGCTTTGATTTTCTTTTAGTTTTGACTTCAAGAAAATATCATGTTGTTGCTATATAAAAGATCTGGTGTGACATCAAAAGCGAGCCCCAAGAATATTTGGTAATATCTTTATGAATTAGTGCTTCTTTTGTTTCAGGGGATACACCATCTAAACTTTATACAATGATAGGTCAATCAGGGCGCTGTTGCACAGAAAATGGGGAATCGGTTTGGTGAAAGGCATCCCAAAAAAAAAAAAAAAAAAAAAAAAAAGGTTCCGAATTCTTTATACAAAATTCATTCGTATTTTTTTTTCCATGTTTAATAGTTGTTATACCTTATACATATTGAAAATGTGTTAACAGCTTAACTGGGATAAGTGGCTGAGAAATTATGACAAGGATTGAGCAAGAGGCTAGGCGTTCGGCTACTATTTGCGACGTTCGTTTTTAGTTTTTTTATAAAAAAAATATGTGGGGTTTTTTTAATCCTAACGAGCTTAACGACTACAGGTTAGTGATCAATAATTTGTGAATGTTTAAATGTTTGTATGCATGGAAAACTGTCGTATAGTAGACGTGCATATATTTGTTTTTTCTGCGATTGTGAAATGAACTGGTCACATTTATAGATTAGACAGCCCCTAGGAATAATGATGGGCCATCCGGTAGGTGTGCATAGATTTGTTTTTGCGAATGTTCAAGTGTTTGTATGCACATAAAACTGTCGTACAGTAGACGTGCATATATTTGTTTTTTCTACGATTATGAAATGAACTGGTCACATTTATAGATTAGACAGCCCGTAGGAATAATGATCGTAACGATTGTGTTAGCCTATCTGCCGCAATGCGTTGTTTTTCAAACAATACTAAATGACCATTGATACAACGATTCAGTTAATTTATCTACTTCTAAGCGACCTATTAAACTAAAATTATGCAATTGGTCCCTGATTGATACAAACGAACCTGTTTAGCTACAATGCATCTCATACAAGTCTTTATTGTATTGAAAGGCCATTCCTAACCTCCTAGGTGGGCGCAAATTTCTTTACTGTTTTTAGTTTCTAATAGTCGCTTTCTTATTTTTTACCAGGTCCACCACAAACATGTCTCCTTGGGTGCATGTACCGACTACGGGTAACTGTGTTTAAAAAGTACACACTTTAGTATTTTGTAACCGTTTTTCGGCGCATTTGATGGATTTCACATCAACAGCCTGCATGATAACAATTCAGATTGGGTATGATATTATTTGTTCTTTTCAATCATTTCAATGAATGTATACAAAACTCCCCTGCACCATTTATCTATTGTAATTGCCCATTTTATTTGTGATTTAAGAGATTGAGCTTCAAGTTTTTTCTTTCCTTAGGTCATTGCCCCGCCGCAACGCGGCGGGTCGTGGCCGACCTTGTTGTTTAAATCGTAACTCTAATTTGAATTTGTAATGGTAATTACCTCACCCATGCATTGTTACTCTAATGGCATATGCAGGCTGCTTGGTTGATGGTCGATAGATGAAGGAAGCCGAGAAGAGACAGGCACGATTTTACCAGGATGGGGCTTCCGGGTAAGTAATATTCCCTCGTTGCTTGATTATTGCTCTGTGAGTATTTAAGTCTCATACACGCATTTGTATACTAAGTATAGAAATAGCTATAGAAAAATATATCAACACCTACATGAAATTTTTCTTGAAAAGAAATACGAGTTGGTTTACTTGTTTCGTTATATGACTTGTAAATCCAAATTATCTTGATTCACGTCTGTTGGTAAAAGTGGGTGATGTAGCTAACATTGTAATCGTTTTTTCATTGTCAGCCCTTTCGCCTCCTTTGATTGAACCCAATAAATATGTCTCTCGATGTAATTAATCTGATAAGAGCATTAACAAGGAATATATATGACATGACAAGGTCACCTAAAAAACAGATTGATTGATATTGTTATGTATCAGGGACCAAGGTGGTAATCAACTAATCATAGTGGCAGATTTTACCTTAAGAAATTTTGTGTATTGGGGTACCAGTTATTACTAGATTAAAATGAATTTAAGAACAAAACCTGCATAGTAGTATATGTTAAAAGCAAATGGCATGACTAATAAAAATTGCACATGCGTGAATATAGACTATAGTTCTCGGTTAGTAGAAAACCCATGAAATGGTTTGTAGTTACTGTTCCAGTCGAGTCATGGTGCGTTTAAGTTTGTTAGGTGTGTCGAATACAGTTTGTGTTGAGTTTGAGTATAGGTTTACTTATTTTGTTTTGATACGTGTTTGTTTGTGGTATTATCACATTAGCAAGCAAGGTTTGTAATTGCTTCCTAATGGGATCTTGATCATTTGAATTCACTGATTTTTTTTTGTCTTCGATTACTTTGTTTGCTGTATGAATATGTTAGGTGTCGTTACTTTGTCTTGGTCTCGACATTACGAGACACCACAAGATGATATTTTTTCTAAAGTAATGGGTAAAGATTGAAATGGTGATGCAGTCATGGTGGTATAGAGATTGGACGAGGATAGTGTGAGGTAAATGTTCAAGTACCAACAAAAAGAGATGAAATGTTGGCGAGACCATATGGGTTATTTGCCACAGTTGAAGACTGTGTTGGTGCAACCATAGCATGGCATTGTCCCTTTATCTCGGTATGTCTTTGTTAAACATGTGATACCAATAATTTTAATAACATGGAACTTAATGCTTGTATATGGATGTTTATTTGTAGGTGGTCCGTGAGGATTGAGAAAGGATGCATGATGACCCCGGACTAAGCTTCTTGTTGCTTTAATTTCTTGTTTAATGTTACAAGACCATATGGGTTATTTGCCACAGTTGAAGACTGTGTTGGTGCAACCATAGCATGGCATTGTCCCTTTATCTCGGTATGTCTTTGTTAAACATGTGATACCAATAATTTTAATAACATGGAACTTAATGCTTGTACATGGATGTTTATTTGTAGGTGGTCCGTGAGGATTGAGAAAGGATGCATGATGACCCCGGACTAAGCTTCTTGTTGCTTTAATTTCTTGTTTAATGTTACAAGACTTTATGTTGGATAATGTCTATACCTTATTTATGTTTAGTGCTTTTGTTATGACAATTGCTTATTTGAAATATAATTTCGTTTTATTCATTTAATAATTAGTTGATGTTTTATTCATATCGTAAAATAGAGTGCATGCTAAAAATAGCGTCCTATCATATGACTTGTCAGGACTCCTATTAAACTTATTAACCGTCCTAACAATTAACTTTTAAGGACGCTTAACATTGTAAAAGTGTCCTAATATGTTGTTATTAGGACCTTATTTAGGTTGTTAATGGACATATTATGCTACCATAAATTTGGTTTTATAATCGTATTTGGGATATTAGGACCCTTTTATTGGTGTTAAAGTAACTATAATGGTATATGATAACCGTGCTAAGAATTAACATTTAAGGACGCTTGTATGTGTATCAAAAGATTAAAAGTAGGTTACCACATGTTAGAACATTGTAAAAGTGTCCTAATATGTTTTTATTAGGACGTTATTTGGGTTGTTTATAGACCTATTATGCGACCATAAAATTGGTATCATAATCTTATTTGAGTTATTAGGACCCTTTTCTTGGTTGCTAAAATAGCTATGATGTTGCATCATATGCGTCCTAACAAACTTTTAAGGACCTTTTTAAGTGTGTCAAAAGATTAAAAGTAGGTAAGCACATGTCAAAACATTGTAAAAGTGTCCTAATATGGTTTTATTAGGACGCTATTTGGGTTATTCATAGTCATATAATACGACCATAAAATTGGTTTCATAAGGTATTTGAGATATTAGGACGCTTTGGACCTATTACGACCGCCTTACATGAAACGCTTTCATCCTTGGTCCTATTAAATGAAAGGTCCTAAAAAGTACCATTTTATGACGCTTATGGGGGTCCTAAAAAGCCACTTTTCTTGTAGTGCATGGTGTCTAGGTCTGGCTTGTTCTTCCAGACAACAACATGCATAGCCCACTCTTCAGGTAAGCTTCTCAGAAATTTTGAGTTTAAATCTTCTTGAGGTATTTCTACACCAAGAATAGCGAGTTGGCTCACAATATTCTGAAGCCTGTTAAACATGTGGTCAAGTGATTCATTGTATGTAGAGGAGAAGTTTTCAAACTGTTGCTTAAGCAGTGTCTTGTGGGTTTTCTTGGTGGCTTCATTTCCACCATACCTTGCAATAATGGCTTCAAATAATGACTTGGCATCTTTGAACTTGCTGAAGTTTAAAAGTTGATCATTGGGAATGGTCATCATCAGCATGCTTCTTGCCTTTAAGTCATTTTTCTTCTTTATTCTATCTTCTGCAGTTGTTGGCTTTGTCTGCAGAGTTGTCACCACTTTGCCGTCCACTGTTGATGTAGTGGTGGTAGGCTGGTAAGAGTCTCCATCTTCAATGATTTCCCAAAGTGCATAGTCTTGCACATGGAAATATTGCTCTATCCTCAGCCTCCACATCTCAAACTCATTCTGTTTGAGAATGGGTATCTTTGCAGCAACATTCGTCTGAATAGATTCAACGTCCATTTCTTCTTCTTCTAAATCAAATATCAGCCTTGCTTTGATACCACTTGATAGGTTGATCGAAACACTTTGAGGTGGTTAAACCTTTGTCACTTTGTGTATGTGATACTTGAGTTAATATGATCAAGTACGCGGAATTTACTTAATCACACTTAGAAGGTTATTTGTTTTATGGAAATGGGACAATGGTGGTTGTTTGAATTTGATAAAGAACAATTGAGAGTTAACACCAAACGATTAATATTATTGATAATGATACAAAGGTTTGATGTTGTTTGTTGTTTTTGCTTTATGAAAGTTCTATATCTATTAGACACACAAATTCACACACTAGTCTCTAGTCTAAGATCTTTCTTTTATATATCAAGAAAGATCTTTACAATAATGTTAAGTCACATCAAGTCTAATCGAGCTACTTGCTAGCTTATCTTATGTGTGTAAGTAACTAAGATACAACATGTATCTATGTTCACAACTTGTTCTGTGAGTATAAGATAAGGACTGAGCACATGGGGTAAGATATTATCTACCGTGTATATTTGACTTTAGTCAACCAGACTTAACCTTGAACGAGCAGACTTAATTCTGTATTCACCAGAATTAACACTAGCAGACTTAATCTTCAACGACCAGACTTAACCAGGTAGCAGACTTAACCAGGATTAACACTAGCAGACTTAACCACTAGACTTAATCACTTAGAGAATTTTTCGATACTTAATCTTCAGAATATTTAATTCCTAACAAAAATATAACAAAAAAAGCATTAACCGATGAATATCTGGAAAAGAAATAGTACTAACCTATTTTGGAACATTTACCTATGATGAACCTATAACCTATAACACAAATAAACTAAAAAAACATAAACTAACTGATGAACCTATAACCTATGATAACACAAATAAACTAACTGATGAACATACATTAATAAAATATTAATGAACAAAATAAAATAAACAAAAACATCACTTTTTGAATCTTACATTAATAAAATGATTAATGATGAATTGTGGTACAAAAATTAATGCATTTGACGCAATTCTAACACTAAAATCTAAGCTAGACATTTCATCAAACACCTTGTATGCAACAAATATTACTAAAATACTATCTTTAACGTGTGATATCTAATTCATATCATTTCGGATTTGAGTGATTCAAATTTCTGGGTAAAGAGTGAACGAAAATCTATAACTTTCATGTTTTAAGTTTTTCACGATTCGGCGTTTATGAGGGTAAAAAGTATGGTCAAAATATCAAAAAAAATATAGAAAATGAAGACCCATTTGATATGTAAAAAAATAAAAGTTTCAAAATTTTTAACAAAATTTATACCAAATTAAAAAGGATTAAATTTTAAAATTATGGTGAAATTGGTTTTATTTTTTTAAAGTTTGTCGTTGAAGCGATATGTACGTTTGAAATTTAAGTTGGAAAAGCACAAAACGGGTTAAATTACAATTTTACCCCTAGGCGAATTTTTTGAATAAAATAGATGATGAGACACTTGTCAAATAATTATTGGCTTTCTACAGTTTGTAATTCGATTACTTTTCAATTGATCCGTTAGCTTTAATCTATATATAGAATTATATCATCAGTTTTTGTTGTATTTTTAGTCTAAAGACAATTATTGATCAACGTGTTTTGTCGTGCAACAAAGTTGAGATTTCAAGTCTTGTTTAGTAACGAGCATGATTGGCCGCGTGTTGCTGCGGGGCGGACGTGTTTATGTTAAAACATTTAGGCAAACTACAATTTAAATTCTTGATATATATGCATGCCGAAACAACACATATGAGTATGACAATTAGCTATGTAGCAAATGAAACTAATTTGTTAGTAACCCGATCATATCCTGCCACTTTCGTATCATACCTATAGATCTATTCGTTACAGGAGCAAATAACCAAGTCATTTCCAATAGGCTTTTCTTGTTGCATCAACATTCAAATTCAATAAACTCAAATTGCCAAAAAAAAAGTAGTTTGTAGGTCAAGTATGGTTTAAAGACATATATACTTAATAATCCGAAGACAAATTGCCAAATAATTATGTATACTCTTGTCCTTTTATGGTTTCAATTTGTGTTCTCTTCATGTTTCGTGCTGCAGCATCCTCGATGTGTTTTTGTTCTTGGTTGACGCAAGTGTATCTGTTTCTGTATTCGTCGATACCTATGTAAAAATGTTTGTGATTTATCTGAGTATAAGCTCTGTATGTTAATCATCAGTGGTAATGTAACACCCTAGGCAAATCTCACATCGGCTGTGGCTTGGAGTGATGCTGGGTATATAAGTAATATCTTGGCCTTACTAGACACAACGCGTTTTATGGTCTACTGCGAGTGGGGTTCTTAGGAACTGGCAGTTAAGCGTGCTCATATGAGAGTAGCACTGGTATGGGTGACCTGCCAGGAAGTCTCACATAAGGGCCACAAAGTAAAGCCGTGAGCCTGCGAGCAAAGCGGATAATATTGTGGTCTAAGTAGGCGGGATGTTACAAGTGGTATCAGAGCAACTCCAGAGTCATTCAGGATGGTGTGGCAAGCCTCAACGAGGACGATGAGTTCCTAAGGGGGGGTGATTGTAACACCCTAGGCAAATCCCACATCGGTTGTGGCTTAGAGTGATGCTGGGTATATAAGTAATATCTTAGCCTTACTAGACACAACGCATTTTGTGGTCTACTGCGAGAGGGGTTCTTGGGAACTGGCAGTTAAGCGTGCTCATGTGAGAGTAGCACTGGTATGGGTGACCTACCGAGAAGTCTCACATGAGGGCCGCAAAGTAAAGACGTGAGCCTACGGGCAAAGCAGACAATATTGTCGTCTGAGTAGGCGGGGTGTTACAGGTAAATTAATGTAAAGTAGTATTGTACCTTGTTATTGCAAATATTACAATATTTAAACTAAACAGTTTATTCGGTTTTAATAATGAAAAACATGTAACATGTAATGCAAAACGTAAAATGTGCAGGTTACATGTAAACACAAATCATCAATGCATACTTACATCAACGTCTCTCGACATCTCAAGTATGCTTCAACAAAGTCGTAGATTTTCTTCCCGACGTAAATCACTCAAGCTATGAACAAACAAATCTGCAACTTGACTAATGATCAAAGGATTATATTTTTCTCTAAACTTCACATTTTTAATGTGACAAAATATTTTTTCAAAAATACATTTTACAAAATATTTTTGAATTAAAAAGAAATGTTTTAATTTAAAAAATAAGTTCAAAATCACTAACAGCTATTTTCCCCCCTAAATAAGCTTCAAACTTCTCCAAATAAACCTTCCCCAGTAAAAATAAATTTCGGAGCGTCTCTGTCTGGGACGGTACCACTAAATTTAGTGGTACCATCGGGCATTTAGTGGTACCGTGCCCCCTGTAACGGTCAAATCTTCATTGCCTATAAATTCCAGTCCATTCCACAGTTTTTAAGCATCCTTTTTCACACACAATTTTCTGAGTTCAAATCTCCTATCATATATACTCTCCTTTGATCATGTAGTTAGTTTATCGTTGTTTAAGAGTGATCCAATCATCCATTCAAGTGGTCACCTCCATTCCTTTACTAGTGTAAGAGAAGAATATTTCGTATCAAGAAGATACAAAGTGTTGTAGTGTTAGTGTAGTGCACTCGTAACATTTGTTATGCGCTTGTTGTATCATGCTATACATCAAGTTATCTATCATCTTGTTTAGTTAGTTTGTGTGGATCATTGTGATCTTGTAGAGATCGGGGAGATATTGTGTAGCTTGTGTTGTTATCGGGTAGATCGGGTAAATCGTGAGTAGATCGGGTGGATCATGAGTAGATCGAGTGTAGATCATGTGGATCTTTTAGCTTGTGTGATATGTGACGATTGGGTAGATTGTGAGTGAGATTGGTACTAGCTAGATTAGTATTCGACATTTAGCTTAATGTCGGAAAATAATGTAAGCGACGCGATTTATGTGTTTAGGCCTCAAAACACAAGGTTTGTTATGTTGGGCCATAAAACATAACGGGTTTGGTTGTACCCGACGAAGAACTCGACATCTAGCTTAGTGTCGAAAAATATTGTAAGCGACGTTGTATGGTTTTCTCCGCCAAGAAGGGATCTTGTTGATTAGTGAAGTAACTCTCGAGTTGGGTACTCGGGGAGTGGAGTAGGGCAAAGAGGAGCTTCGTGGCCGAACCAGTATAAATCATCATGTCTGGTTTGCATTCTCTTTCACTTATCTCTTTACATTTATTTTTGCATTTATCGCTTTACATTTATCTTTGCATTTTGTTTATGTTTGTGTGGTTTGTTGCTTATGTTGTGTTGACTATGTTTGTGTAGTGGCATGATACTTATGTTATGCTTGTGTGGTGATCTACTTAGCATTATCTCTAGTTGTTGTAGATCAATAGTTGACACTTTTCATATTGTGTCACTCTTGATTGGGAGTTTGATACAAAAGTTTTTAAGTTTTTAAATGGAAACGTATTCACCCCCCCCCCCTCTACGGTTTCCACATACCTTGTATAATTGAAGCATAATCTTGCTGAGAAACTCTTGTGATTCATGTGAGCATAGATGGTGAAAAAAATCGATAACTTTAATTGCTTTTTATGATCTATCCAGTTGTTTAATTGCTCATGTCATGTCTTTTAAATCACTATCAACTCAATCACGTAAATTTATTGCAGTCGAAAACATCGATATAGCTTTGCTTGGGTTCTCGTCAAGCAACTGTCTAGAGTAAAACATTAAAAGATCACAAATTAAGCCCAAAAAAATTCCAAAAATCTCAGCTCTCATAGGAATGAGAATCCGCATTCTCTTTGACTTTTACAGTAAAAAAAATTGACACTCTGTTACTAATTTACCATCCGGTTTTTACCTTTTCTATTGAAAGTTCAGGAACCACGTTCGACTATATAAACTCTTCTTAATAATGTGGGATTAATAGTGCTAAAACAGGGAGGAAAAAAAACACTAATTAAAAAGTTATAGGTGTAAATCAAATGCACATAATTAGCCTTATAAGCTGTAACAATTTTATTCATTTATAAAGCATACTCAGTTGCAATTAAGAATTCTAAACACCCTGTATACCACCACATAGGCGTCACTTAAAGATCACAAATATTTTTGATTTGACCTTATGCTAATGCTTGTTCATGCATTTCCGATCTGAAGCTAATATGCACCTAATATAACCTTTTACCCAAACACCCCTTTACACTAACCATTACCTAAGCAAGATTTCTGTTGTAGCAACACCGCATGGCACAATGTTGGCCTGCCTATGGCTTGCATTTCATCTACTTGTATGGCAGTAGTATTGAACTGCAGTGTCTCCTGGTATATAGAGACCAACAGAGATGATGGACGAACAGCCTAGTCAACCTGAAATGCAGTTGTAGTTAAGTTCTTTATATCACAAATGATAAAAATTCTAAGCAAAGGTAGGTAAGCAAAAATTTAAAACGCCTAAAGTAGTATAAAGCAAAGAAAAGATTTAAAAAGCATATGAAAATAGAAACATGTATACATAATGTAATATAAAGAAAGACAACAGAACCTTGTTCTGTTACAGCGTGCGTCAACCACCATTGTAAGATCAGCGAATTTTTGTTGTTCATAAAAGTGTTGCTACCGACACCTGCCCTTTTTTATCATGAAAGTAAATGTTCAACATAAGTACACCAAACAGAAAGTGTACTTTAAAATTAAGCTCGGGGGTTAGGTGCGGATTTTTTTTTTACCTTCAACATTAACATTAACCGAGTTCGCATACTGAATTTGTAATTCATTAACTGCTCGGTTGCCTAACCAATATTCTCGGTCCTGTACACTGCCACAACCTTCATGCACAATTGCACGCATCACATTTGAAAAGCAGATACGACATTCAGGCACAATACTAAACGGAAAAATTATATTTTAGAAAAAAAAAGGAACTTTTAACGTGAGCATCAATATTACCCGTCGAAGGTAGATTATGCAAACAAAGTGAGTCAGTTAGAGGTGGAGGTAAGGTCTTACTGCCTCTAATATCTACAAAAATTATGGAGGTAAAGGTGAATGTTTTAAGGTAGAAGATGGAGTTTCGTTTTTTGAGAAAGAAGACTTTTGAAGATATAAAAAACAAAGTATAGAGAATATTAATAGTTTAATTAACAATGGGTAGTAGGTCACGTGGCCAGTGCACATTGAAACCGGTTAACCGAACCGCAACCGAAAGCTATTCGAAAAATCGAACCGGTCAAACCCGGTTTTGACCCAAACCGGTCCGGTTTTTCTACAAACCGCCGGTTTGGAACCGGTTTGGGATTTCAAAGAATAGACCGGTTAGAGGACCGGTTTTTGGGAACAGGTTATTCGAACCGGTTAGGAACCGGTTTGGGTGGAAGGAGCGGGTTTTTTGGATTTTTTTGAAATTTCAAATTTTGAATTTTGAACTTGAGTAGGAAGGAGCGTCGGGGGGGGGGGGGGCGGTTTTAAAATTATTTGGGCTCAAAATTTAGCATTTTTCCATTTATTTTTTAGTAAATAGAAGGGTTATGTTTTTGTTTATTCACAACTTTCATACAAGCAAAATACACTCTAAAAAATCAAAACCGAAAGTATTTCACTAATGGAAAGTTCAAACACCACCAACAACACCGAAGCTAGTTCAACAAGTGCACCTACGGTTGCCAAAATTTTACCATGCGACCGTGTAAAAGATCCTTGGGAAAACTTCAACTACATCTGTTAATACAAATATCGTCCTAAAAACGTTATTTATAATTTACGATCTTTGCTTAATTTTTTTAATGACAATTACAAAGTTTATCTTTAAGCAAAGCATAAATATAAGATTAAGTACTTTACATTTATAGTAATAAGTCTTTTTAAACACATTTTACACATTACATGATCACTAGGAATTACATTGCATACATATATACTTTTACATGTTTTATTTTTATTTTCCAAATTAGAAATATTAACACATGACATCATGGCATACCTCATTAGAAAATCTTAGTAAGATTTGAAATATTTTGTAAAGATCTTTAAGTAACAAAGTTGACTTTGCAAGATCATGACATGACATAACAAGATATGGAAAGATATGGGAAATCCTTAGCTGGCTTGTCCTCGCGGAACCAAACCAGTACAAAGGCGGATCCAAATTTTGGGATCCGCCAAATCCGTGCCCTGTTGATCAGCTTTGCCTATAAATAGCAAGTTGATCATTCAGGCACACTCATCACTTACATAGCATAAATTATACATTCATTCATTTATACATTACTAACCCATATCATTCATTCATTTCATTCTTAGTGATCTTCCTTTTTGTAGCAAAAGAGATCAAGCATCAACAAGCTTCAACACACTGTTGCAAGTTTTGATAATTAGATACTGTGTGATTTGTTAAGTTCACACATCATTGTTTATACCATTCATTCAGTAGTGATCGGTTAGTGTTTTAGTCCTTAAAACACATAGAGTGTCGGGAGTGGTTGTACCCTTGTTAAAGAACCAACGGGAGTGGTTGTACCCTTGTAAAAAACTCGGTGTTTAGCTTAGTACGGGATAAAGAGTAAGCGACGTGTAAAGGTCTTCTCCGCCTAGAAGGGAGTTTGTTTCTTAGTGAAGAAAAACTCTCGAGTTAGAGGCTCGAGGAGTGGAGTAGGGCAAGGAAGAGAGTCCTTGTAGTCGAACCACTATAAATCTCCGTGTTGTGGTTTGATTGTTCCTTTCCTTACTTATATTGTTTGTATGTGTGTATTTACTTTAAAATCACGTTAAGTCACAAAGCGAATTAAAACGGTAAAAACTATTCAACCCCCCTTCAAGTTTTCCACAATTGGCATCAGAGCTACGTTACTCAAGATTTTCAAAATATATTGTATTTTAAAACTTGAAACGATCAATGGATTTTGAAAACTTTAAAGAAGGGCAATCTATGCAAAGACCACCACTATTTGAACTAAATTGTTTCATATATTGGAAAAATCGCTTTGAGACATATGTGAAGTCAAAAGATATAGATCTATGGTATATCATTATAGAGGGTGATTACAAGCCCATTAGTAATAATATATCAAGTGGTCGGGATGAGGGTGCTTCTCTTACTCGTCATAGTGATGAGCAAAAGAAGCTGATTGCCAAAAATAATGAAGCCAAAATGATGCTTTATAATGCCTTACCTAAGAAAGAATATGAAAGTGTTTTTATGTGTAAAACGGCTAAAGATATTTGGCAATCATTGATTATCACTCATCAAGGGAACTCACAAGTCAAAGATAACAAAATTGATCTTCTTGTTCAACAATATGAACAATTTGTTATCTCTGATGATGAGACCATTGATAGTGCTTTCTCTAGGTTCAATACTATTATTACATCTCTTAAAGTACTTGACGAATACTTTTCTAGTAAGAACTTTGTCAGAAAATTTCTTAAAGCACTTCATCCGAAGTGGAGAGCAAAGGTGACAGCTATTTAAGAATCCAAAGATCTCTCAAGCATGACACAGGACGAGCTCATCGGAAATCTCAAGGTTCACGAGATGGTGATGGAAAAAGATTCAGAAATAGTTAAAGGTAAGAAGGAGAAGATGAAGTCCATTGCCTTAAAAGCTAGGGTAGAGTCTAGTGACGATGAAGAGTCTAGCTCAGATAGCGAAGACGAAGAGTATGCCATGGCTGTTAGAGATTTCAAGAAATTCTTCAGGAGACGAGGCAAGTTCGTAAGACAACCTCGTGAAGAAAAGAAACCCTTCCGGAAAGATCGTGATGATAGGAAAGAAAAAGTAGATAGAAAGTGTTTTAGGTGCGGAGATTTCGGTCACCTAATAGGAGAATGTCCAAAGCCTCTAAAGAACAAGTCTCAAAGAGCATTTGTTAGTGGAGCTTGGAGTGATAGTGAAGGTGATGACGACAAGCCTAAGAATGACGAAGTTGCTCTTATGGCTAATGACTCTAACAAGGTACTATAGTAGAAATAGAATATAACAAACTGTGTGAAATTACCCTTAAAATCATAAACAAAAATAAGTTCTTAAAAAACAAAAAGGAATTTTTGGAAAACGAAGTATATTGGTTAAAAGAAAAAGCCTTAAGATTAGAAAAGGGTAAAGATGCTAAGGAAACATGTGTTGTTAGACCCGTATCCCGGTTACGAATAGGCCCCACACTAGATGGAATATGCTAAGGACTTTATGCGATTGGTTGGTCAACAAAGTTATGTGGAAGTCAAACCCGATAATCAACCTTATAGTCAACCAATGTATTAGATAGTTAAAGAAAGTATTATGTGGCTCAATTAGAAAGGGAATGGACTTCAAGGACCTAAGTTGTCATTGTGGTAAATGTGTTATAAGTTATTGTGGCCAAAATAGAAGGAATGAGACTTTAGGGGTCATTCTTGCCATTAGCTCAAACTTGTGACTAGCTATTATTAGATCCATGGAATTCTAGACCTTTCTCTATTATTCAAGATTGTGTGAGAGTGTCGGTTTTTAGAGAAAGGAGGGAAGAAGAATGGACCTTGATGATGAAGGGTTGATTAGTGAATGATTTCATATCATAAGAATAGCCTTTCAATGATCTTTCCCACAAGTAAGTCTTTATGTTCTTGATGATTAATGAAGTTATAGATTATGAGGAAAGTGGGATTTCACCATATAATCAAGATATGATCATATGATGATATAGGAAGAAAGATGAGTATGTTTAATGGGTTATGTTAACCCTTGTTTGTGTATTTGATTATTATGTTATTAGGTTTGGTATATTGTAAACGATGATGATGATGGTTAGAAGATGTTGATGGTGGGATTTATGTTATTAGCTTAGCTTTGGAAGCTAAGGTAAGTAACTCTCCCTAAAGCATGTGTTATGTATGTATTTATCATATATGTATTATGATTGTGTAAGAACATGAGACTTGGATTTAGAATGGGTGTAAGTTGGAAATTGGTGGCTAGTGACTTTGGCTAAGAGTATGTTAGCTTATTGGCTTTGGACTAATTAAGGTATGTAGTTGGTTATGGTTGTTGTGAATTGATATTAGTTATGTTATGAGGATATGCGTGATATGGTTTGGATGTTGTAGCTTAGAAGCCTTTAAAGCGGTTATGATGCTTATATGAAAGTATGTGTATGATATGTGTTTTATGTTGGGTTATGTGCGGCAGAAAGGAAGAACTTGGATTGTAGCTTTCGGATTGATAAGCGGTTTGGAAGATAATATACGTTAGGAGCTAGGTAGAATACCGAGCTCGAGTCAAGGTTGTACCCCCGAGAGTCTTTCTTATGATTTGTATAGTGTGTGTCAAGGTCGTCATAAAGTTTGGGTGGTCAACGGTGTGTCCAAGTGTGTTAAATGGTTTTCGGTCAATGTTTAAGGGGGTGTTTGGATTAAGGGTGTTATTACCCATTTTGGATTGTAAACGGGTCAAATGTTATTGGAACATGTTTGTTACTCCCTCCGTCCCTAAATAAATGTCCACTTGGACTTTTTGCGGTCTTTATTATTCAACTTTGACCATAAATATTTTTGTTTGTGTTATATAATACTTGATGTAAAATATATGAATTGATTGGGTTTTAAAAGTATTTTCATTGGTATAATTTTCATCAAGTATTATATAACACAAACAAAAATATTTATAGTCAAAGTTGAATAATAAAGTCCGCAAAAAGTCCAAGTGGACATTTATTTAGGGACGGAGGGAGTATGTTAATATTATACTTTTGGTAAAGTTTGACGTAAAATGAAAGTGGTATGAGTTGTATGTTGAGAAAATGGGTCAAAACGGGTTTTATGCATAACCCGTCTAATTTGTAAAGTACCATTTTGGGAAGTCAAACGGAAGATGTTTTTATATGAAAATGAGCCTAATGATATAAGAAATAAATCTGGAAAGTTTCGTTAATCATCGGGTCATAGAAGTGGTCTTTTCGAGAAATGGGTCAAAAGATGTATAAAAGGGTTATGCAGTTAAAGGGGTGTTTGGGTTAAGAGTGTTTTTACCCATTTTGGGTAGCAAACGGGTTGATTAATTATGTAAACGATTTAGTATGTTATGTTAATGGTTTTGAGTGAGTTTGGTGTGGAAATAAGGTAGCATGGGTTGTTTATTGTGAAAAAGGGTGAAATTTCGGTTTGGAGGCACCAAATTTCGGTTTAATTTAGACAAATTTTGGTAAACTTTGAAAAATCATATCTTTTAATCCGTAAGTCGTCACGGGTCTTGCCACCCGTCGTTTTGAAGGTAATTGAGTCTAGTTTCATTCAAAAATAGTCTCAAGGTCTGAATATTTATAGATTTTTGTCAGTGGTCAAAAGAGTAACCAGATATCCGTAAAAGTCAAGCGTTTCCGCGTAAAAAGTTTTAATTTTTTGTCTAAGCGGGCACGGGGTGTAACAACTTGGTATCAGAGCTTCGGTTTAAGTGAATTAGGTCTCCACTATAGGTTGCCTAGACTTAAACCACTCGTAGACGCGTTGAGCTTAAATTTAAGTAATGCGAGGAAATAAATGCCTTAGTGGTAAAACGTGAAAACGCTTATAGTAACAAAGAGACTAGATTATAGTTAAGATGTAATGTGCATGCTGTGATGAGGATGTAGTTAAATATAGAAGTAATGAATTAGACGCGAATTAGAGATTGCCTTAACTATATGATGGAATGCAAGACGTAGTATATATATATTTAAGCCGGTAAGTGTGCTATGTGTGTTAGGGTGTCAATGTATATGTGAAGAAATTCTATGTGGGAATGTATTGTGCTAAGTGTTAAGTAAGTGAATGATAGATCTCGTGTCGGATAGATTAAAGTTTTAATTATGTGAATCTAGGTCTTAAAGGTTATGAGTTGTAGGCGAGGAATGTGTTATAGTATAATACGTAAATGAGCAAAATTCACTTAGATTGTCATAATAGTGGTTTGATGAATGACTTGTATGTATTGTGTCCGGAAGAATGATGATCTAGTAAAGGTTAAAGAGTGAGGTTAGGGAATGATAGCACGAAATGTGACCAACATATGGTCTCATTATATTTAGTGACTAAAGACTAATATTGAAGTGGTATAGAGACGGGGTAATGGTAAGGTAAAGTACATGAGGTCCGAGTGTGAATGTGAAGTTGTTATAAAGAGTGTTGGTATATATATATAGGATGGAACTTAAACGAAAAAGTTTGAATGCTAAAGGCTAGATGCAATAAGCTAAGAACGTAAATGAGAATGATATGAGTAGGTATGAAGTTAAGGTAACGACCTGAATTATCATTATCACGGCTAATGTGCCTCATTAGCGCTGCTTATTAAAACGAAAGTATTGGTAAATAAAACAAGATGAAAATGTGTAAATGACCAAAATGTGTAGGAAGAAGGGATGATGTTAACGAATGTAGTTAAATCTATGCAAGGTTTAAACACGGAAAAAGGGCGGATAGGCTAAAGGGTAAAGTAAGGATGTGAGAAAGATTAATGCGGATTAAGAATGTAGGATGATAAACACATAGAAAATGTTTAATTATAATAAGCAGGCTCATATGCTCTATGCGCTTGCATTTCACTAAAATAAATGGATGTAATAACGTATGTAAGGTGCTTATGACTTGGATCCATTGCTAAAGTGATAAAGTGTGAATGTTAATGATCCTTCGGGGTGAACGTTAAAAGTGGTATCCTTCGGGATGACCAAGTAAATGAATGTTAAGGAATCATTCGGAATGAATGTTAAAGATCCTTCGGGATGAAAAGTATTGCCTTCATCAGCAAATGGGGTTGCCTATACCCTTGGCAATAAAAATATCCCCGTAATGAATGTGTTAATGATATGGATCCAAGTCTAAAAATGAAATATGAAGTATAAACAGGATGAAATAATAATAATAGTTAAATTGGGAAATAGGAGTAGTAGTGTTATGTCGGGAGTACATAACCATGAGTTTATATTTCTTGATTTACATCGATTGGGACGCCTCTCCATGTAAATGAGGAAGTATAAATGAGTTGGCTTATGTGTTGCCGACACGGCACGAGTAGGGTTAGAGAAGTAGAAAACGGAAGTTTAGGATTAGTTAGAAATTATAAGGACTAAGATAGGAGGGTTAGAATTAGACCATGGCTTTTAGTTGAGACTTAGGAGAAACCTTGATGGGATGGAGGAATTGTAATGATGATATAATGTGCCTGGCGGCGTGGTACAAGATATGATTAATAAAAATAATAGAATGTGTGCGTATTAGTCGAGTGTAATTATGTAAAGTCAAATAGTACGAGTTTCTTAAGTATCAAGTAGTCAAAGAATGAGAGTAGAGGATTAAGCGACTGATATGGTGATGTAACGGAAATAGAGCGGAGTAGAATGGTAACTAGTTGTAATAAGTATGTCTTGTATTATGTAAAATCAAAGCAAGAGTTGCATGGTATAGAAGTAAACGGGAAGTAATGGGGATTATGGATATGTGATATGTTATAGTATGCATAGAGTTGCAAGATCACTTAGATCGTTGCACTAAATAAACTAGGAATTAAGGTGTTAGGAATGAGATGAGTTATGTGACTAAGTGTAGGTTAGTAAAGAATGACATATTTCGGGGACAAAATCTAAATAAGCGGGGTAGAATTGTTAGACCCGTATCCCGGTTACGAATAGGCCCCACACTAGATGGAATATGCCAAGGACTTTATGCGATTGGTTGGTCAACAAAGTTATGTGGAAGTCAAACCCGATAGTCAACCTTATAGTCAACCAATGTATTAGATAGTTAAAGAAAGTATTATGTGGCTCAATTAGAAAGGGAATGGACTTCAAGGACCTAAGTTGTCATTGTGGTAAATGTGTTATAAGTTATTGTGGCCAAAATAGAAGGAATGAGACTTTAGGGGCCATTCTTGCCATTAGCTCAAACTTGTGACTAGCTATTATTAGATCCAGGGAATTCTAGACCTTTCTCTATTATTCAAGAGTGTGTGAAAGTGTCGGTTTTTAGAGAAAGGAGGGAAGAAGAATGGACCTTGATGATGAAGGGTTGATTAGTGAATGATTTCATATCATAAGAA
The DNA here is from genome assembly GCA_021014915.2 of Artemisia tridentata subsp. tridentata. NCBI lineage: Eukaryota > Viridiplantae > Streptophyta > Magnoliopsida > Asterales > Asteraceae > Artemisia > Artemisia tridentata. Next base: position 129,808,623 of record CP139508.1, read on the forward strand.
TAGCCTTTCAATGATCTTTCCCACAAGTAAGTCTTTATGTTCTTGATGATTAATGAAGTTATAGATTATGAGGAAAGTGGGATTTCACCATATGATCAAGATATGATCATATGATGATATGGGAAGAAAGATGAGTATGTTTAATGGGTTATGTTAACCCTTGTTTGTGTATTTGATTATTATGTTATTAGGTTTGGTGTATTGTAAAGGATGATGATGATGGTTAGAAGATGTTGATGGTGGGATTTATGTTAGTAGCTTAGCTTTGGAAGCTAAGGTAAGTAACTCTCCCTAAAGCATGTGTTATGTATGTATTTATCATATATGTATTATGATTGTGTAAGAACATGAGACTTGGATTTAGAATGGGTGTAAGTTAGAAATTGGTGGCTAGTGATTTTGGCTAAGAGTATGTTAGCTTATTGACTTTTGACTAATTAAGGTATGTAGTTGGTTATGGTTGTTGTGAATTGATATTAGTTATGTTATGAGGATATGCGTGACATGGTTTGGATGTTGTAGCTTAGAAGCCTTTAAAGCGGTTATGATGCTTATATGAAAGTATGTGTATGATATGTGTTTTATGGTGGGTTACTTACTAAGCGTAAGATTATTCTTTTAGTTGTCAATGTTCTTGTAGGTTTATGTGCGGCAGAAAGGAAGAACTTGGATTGTAGCTTTCGGATTGATAAGCGGTTTGGAAGATAATATACGTTAGGAGCTAGGTAGAATACCGAGCTCGAGTCAAGGTTGTACCCCCGAGAGTCTTTCTTATGATTTGTATAGTGTGTGTCAAGGTCGTCATAAAGTTTGGGTGGTCAACGGTGTGTCCAAGTGTGTTAAATGGTTTTCGGTCAATGTTTAAGGGGGTGTTTGGGTTAAGGGTGTTATTACCCATTTTGGATTGTAAACGGGTCAAATGTTATTGGAACATGTTTGTTATGTTAATATTATACTTTTGGTAAAGTTTGACGTATAATGGAAGTGGTATGAGTTGTATGTTGAGAAAATTGGTCAAAACGGGTTTTATGCATAACCCGTCTAATTTGTAAAGTACCATTTCGGGAAGTCAAACGGAAGATGTTTTTATATGAAAATGAGCCTAATGATATAAGAAGTAAATCTGGAAAGTTTCGTTAATCATCGGGTCATAGAAGTGGTCTTTTCGAGAAATGGGTCAAAAGATGTATAAAAGGGTTATGCAGTTAAAGGGGTGTTTGGGTTAAGAGTGTTTTTACCCATTTTGGGTAGCAAACGGGTTGATTAATTATGTAAACGATTTAGTATGTTATGTTAATGGTTTTGAGTGAGTTTGGTGTGGAAATAAGGTAGCATGGGTTGTTTATTAAAAAAAACGTGAAATTTCGGTTTGGAGGCACCAAATTTCAGTTTGGGACCAAAATTCCCAAATTTCGGTTTGAAATTTCGGTTTAATTTGGACAGATTTTGGTAAACTTTGAAAAATCATATCTTTTAATCCGTAAGTCGTCACGGGTCGTGCCACCCGTTGTTTTGAAGGTAATTGAGTCTAGTTTCATTTAAAAATAGTCTCAAGGTCTGAATATTTATAGATTTTTGTCAGTGGTCAAAAGAGTAACCAGATGTCCGTAAAAGTCAAGCGTTTCCGCGTAAAAAGTGTTAGTTTTTTGTCTAAGCGGGCACGGGGTGTAACATGTGTCTCATGTCAAGAACTTAAACTAGAAATAGAAACATTTAATTCCACACAGGAAAAACTTATCAAACTAAATTCTAAATTTAAAAGGTTTGATACACATTAATTGTATGGATGATATAATGAAAGATCAAAAGTTTCAGCTTGATAAGACCAAGCTACATTTTATGAAACTAAGAAACTTAAGTGACTTTGAGAAACAAACTGTGAAAGTACAAGAACCTGTTCCAACTGAGTCAGACACCCACGGATCCAAAATTTTGGATCCGCTAGTTGTACCAAAAGGATCCGCAGGTACAGTTGATGAACAGAAGGTTCGTAATTCGGATTATACTGAATTCGTTAAGGTCACTAGAAAACCTAGTACTAGTACAACCATTAATAAACAAAAATCATCAGTTTCTATAGGAAAAGGTCAAGTTAATAATGAGTTTAGGATTAAAATGGTTCATCAGAGACCTAAAACTAGTTTTCCCAAACACCCCTTTCCTAAGAGTAACTTTAACTCACAACATCATTTTCAAAATAATTGGAACCAAAACATGTCTAGGAACTTTCAAGGTCCCAACTACATGCCATGGAACATTTGTCCACATTTTCCATACATGAACCATGATAATGTTATGTTTAACCCAAACTGACCCATGAGATATTGGAGACCAAACGCTTGAGTTTTTCTTGAACTTAGGTATGCTTAAAAGTTGAGTTTGAACCAGATGAGTGGATTAAAGATAGTGGGTGTTCAAGACACATGACGGGGAACAAAAGCCTTTTCTCATCCTACCAAGTGTACGACGGAGGTAATGTCACATTCGGTAGCAAGCTTAAATGTAAAATCATCGGAAAAGGTACAATCTCTCATGACTCTCTCACTATTGATGATGTTGCTCATGTAGATAATTTAGGATTTAACTTACTTAGTATTAGTCAATTGTGCCGCAAAAAGTATAACGTCATTTTCAGTGAAAATGGAAGTAAAATACTAAAAGATGGCATAACCGTAGGAAAAGGTGTTTTGAAGAATAACGTTTACGTTATGAAATTAGACAAAACACCTAAAGACAAACTTTGTCTCACCTCTCTGGACGAAAACTCAACTCTATGGCACAGACGCTTAGGTCATGCCAATATGAGGTTAATCCAATCCTTATCATCTAAGGAACTCGTTAGGAACCTACCCAAGTTGAAATATGACCAACACTTTTGTGATGCTTGCAAAATTGGGAAACAAGTTCATAATAGCCATAAGGCTAAAAACATGGTGTCTACATCTAGGTGTCTAGAATTGTTACATATGGATTTGTTTGGTCCATCCGCTATACAAAGTTACGGGGGAAACTTCTATACTTTGGTAATAGTAGATGATTACTCTAGGTATACTTGGACTAAGTTCTTGAAAACTAAAAACGAGGCATTTGATAAATTTTCAATAAGAACCGACCATGGTCGTGAATTTGACAACGAAATCCAATTTGGAGCTTTTTGTGATGCTAATGGCATAACACATAATTTCTCGGCTCCTCGAACTCCTCAATCTAACGGTGTAGTAGAACGCAAAAATAGGACAATTCAAGAAATGAGTAGAACTATGTTAAATGAACAAAACATACCTCAAAAGTTTTGGTGTCACGCCGTAGATACATCCACATACATCTTAAATAGAGTATTAATTAGACCATTTTTGAAAAAGACTCCATATGAGTTATATAGAGGCAAAAAGCCTACTTTAGGATATTTTAAAGTTTTTGGAAGCAAGTGCTTCATTTTAAACACTAAAGACTATCTCACCAAGTTCAACCCAAAGTCGTATGAAGGTGTATTTCTTGGGTATTCACAAAATAGTAAAGCCTACATAGTTTTGAACAAAGAAACCTCAAGAGTCGAGGAATCATTGAACGTAACATTCGACGAAAGTCCACCTCCCACTAAGACGTCACCTTTGGTAGATGATGACTTAGCTGAAAGTCAAATGGTTGAAAACCAAGAAAACATAGAAAATGACAAAGAAGGCGAACCGGTAAAAGGAGAAATTGTCAACATCAAAGAATCCAAAAGTCACCCATTAGAAAACGTCATAGGAAAAATTAATGAAAGAACCTTAAGGTTAAAAGTCCAAAACGAAAGTAATTTCTTTTGTTTTGTTTCAACTATTGAACCTAAAAATGTTAATGAAGCCATAAAAGATGAATCTTGGGTCATTGCGATGCAAGAAGAATTAAATCAGTTTATTAGAAATGATGTTTTGACTTTAGTCCCACAACCTCAAAATCAAACCATAATTGGAACCAAATGGGTATTTATGAACAAAATGGATGAAAATGGAGTAGTGTCTAGAAACAAAGCTAGGCTAGTAGCTCAAGGCTACAATCAACAAGAAGGTATAGATTACGACGAGACTTTTGCACCCGTCGCTAGGCTTGAGTCAATTAGAATATTACTTGCATATGCATGTGCACACGACTTTAAACTATTCCAAATGGATGTTAAAAGTTCTTTTCTAAATGGTTTTATTAATGAGGAAGTGTACGTTGCACAACCTCCCGGCTTTACCGATTTTGAAAAACCTAATCATGTCTACAAACTCAAGAAAGCATTATACGAACTTAAGCAAGCACCAAAAGCTTGGTATGATTGACTTAAGACTTTCCTAGTTGACCATAATTATACCATGGGACTAGTAGACAACACTCTTTTCACCAAAAAAAAGGGATCACATATTATCATAGTCCAAATATATGTGGATGACATTATATTCGGTTCAACTTGTCAAGAGTTATGCAATGATTTCTCAAAAATCATGCATGATGAGTTTGAAATGAGTATGATGGGGGGAACTAAACTTTTTCTTAGGTCTCCAAATAAAACAATTAGAAGATGGGATATTCTTCAACCAATCTAAGTATATCAAGGATAGGCTTAAGAAATTTGGTCTTGAAGATTCAAAAACTATTAAAACACCAATGTCCTCGGAAACTAAACTCACTAAGGTTGAAGAAATTGAATCCGTAGATAGCACTAAATATAGGGGAATGATTGGTAGTTTACTTTACCTAACGACTAGTAGACCGGACATTATGTTTAGTATTTGTCTATGTGCACGCTTTCAAGAAGATCCCAAAATATCTCATCTTGAAGCCGTTAAACGAATCTTTAGGTATATTAAAGGCACCACACATCTAGGATTATGGTATCCTAAAGGAACGGGAATGGAAACCATAGTGTATGCCGACTCAGACCATGCCGGTGATTATGTTGATAGGAAAAGTACAAGCGGTATTTGTACTTTTGTAGGACATTGTCTCACCTCATGGTTTGCTAAGAAACAAACAGCCCTCGCAATATCAACAGTTGAAGCCGAGTACGTGTCAGCATGAAAAGCTTGCCAACAAGCACTGTGGATGAAACAAGCTCTCGTCGACTATGGAATTGAACTCAACGACATTCCCATTCTTTGCGACAACAAAGGAGCTATCGACCTCAGCAAAAATCCAGTCCAACACGCTAGAACCAAACATATAGAAATACGACATCATTTCTTACGCGACAATGTTCAGAAGGGAAACATCTCAATTGGGAAAGTATCCTGAGAGGACAACATTGCCGACATCCTCACAAAACCTCTTAAGAGAGAACCTTTCAACTTTCTTAGACTTGGTTTAGGATTAATGGAACCTAGTGAGTAGATGAAACCGTAGCTTAAACCTTAGATTAGCCAAACACGACCATAACCAAAACCTGAGTTTGGTCATGCGAAACCAAACGACAACAAGGGCGGATCCCTTGTTTTGGTTTCGCCGGATCCGCGGCCTACTGAGCCAGTTTTTAGTATATTAAAACAAACACCCTTTACTGTACATCACATTCCCCAAAAACATACACCTCACTAGAATTCGACCCTTATCACACCAAACTCAGAAATTAGGTCATTCTTCACCACAAATTTGTGCTTAAATCATATCTGTAAGTATCCTAATCATAATCTAATTCCTAATCTGAGTCTAGGATTTCTATTTGTTGCACAAAATCAAAACTTGGGGTTTATGCATTTTCCTTGTAAAATCATGAAGCATGTTTACTAAAATAGCATAACAAATCATATTTTCCTTAGTTAGGAATTGGATATCATAATGCATTATCATAATTCATCAAACACCCCATGAGAAATTTGTCTAAATCTTCTCACAGATAGGAAAAACGGTTTTCAATCATTGTTCATACAAATACAAAAACGTTATGTTTTTAAACATCACTTGCATACTGTCTCTTGAATGCTAAAGAGAATACATAACTAATATGTATTTCTGGGTACATTCAAATGTAGCTACATTGAACTAGGAGCGTTTGGGTTATCTCACATTTTCATTATAAAACTTGCATAAATAAATTTTCATGCATCAAAAGGAGTCGAGATAACCGCACCTCCACATTGTCCCCATGTAGGCACACACTAGAAATTAATATACGTATTTTCGATAGTTTTAACTAAATTATGAAATTTTTGTCTAGGATAATCATGCCTCCCGCGACAAATTATGACCATAAGGACACCATCAAATACCTACCTCAACACCACAAAACCAAAGGTCTCACCGAAGATCAAGTCAAAATCTTTAAGGCATTAGAAAAACGTTATGTTCACGAGGGTAGAACCGTAGACCCGTCATTTTTAGAAGAAACCAATATCCGTGAACAATTAGCAGCTATCCAATTTGATCGTCTCCTCGACATTGATGAGCCCATTATTCCTAGATTTGTACTTGAATTTTATGCTTTCATAAGTCTTAGCTCAGATGACTTTGGATTTATGAGCATCCATTTCAAGGTAAACCAAAACCAATTCACCTTTCCTTTAAATCAATTCGGAGAAGTTTTAGGTATACCAAGTCAAGGAACTTGCTTTTATTCGGACAAATGGTCATTGTCCATCCTAGAGTCCAACCTTGGGCGTATCCATCCATATGACACACCCCTCACTTCCAAAGAAATCATCCGTGAACATCTCTTCAATCCTAGAAACAACCCAACTAGGAAAAGTCAAGGTAAACAAGTAGATCGAGATCCATTTTCCATGGAGCTCAATGAGCTTAAGCCACAATTTAAAAGGTTGGAAGAAATCCTTAGAGCCAACATCATTAGCACCGTAGGAAATTGAGATCATGTCAATGCAAGCCTTTGCTACATGATCTATTGTGTGTCTACCCATCAACAATTCAATAGCCTACTATATCGCCAAACGAATGGCCGATATTCCTGTCTTAGGTACCACCGCCATGCCGTATGGGATGCTTCTTAACTGTTTGTTTAAAGCTTCTGCACGTATTCCTCGAAACACTAGTGGCTTCCTTCCTGACTACACTAAAATTCCACATACCTTTGTTCCTCTTAGTGATCATAGGGTAGCCGTAGCAAGAGGAAAACGTGCTCACCCTCCTACCTCATCATCATCATCATCATCAGCTAGTGACGAAGATGGCTTGCCCAATTCAAGGATTCCTCCACCCGAATACATGAGTCAACTTCCTACTTACGAGAACCAATCCGAAGAATTTCGACAAAGTAAAGGAATGATGAAGAACTTAGGCCGGTGGATCATGAAGCTCCACAAGAAGATGAACAAGAAGTAAGAGTTAGGGAGTGTTTGATTTAGGACATTTTCAAACAATGATGTGATAAACTTATGTGTCTTTTAGAATATTACGTTAGTATTTGACTTTTATGTGAACTAACATAATGTTGTAGGATGATAACACTTATTGTTATCAATTTTCCGTGCTTAAGCCATCGTTTGGCTTAACCTCCTGTTATGGTAAGTCATTATCATCAGATTAATCTATGTGTAAACGTGTGTTAGAACCTGCGTTTTTAGTATTTTCTATCACATATTAGTAGTTACATATATTTTAGGAGAATTTTCGGGAAATATGCATTGCTCTCTGTTAAGAATTAGCACTTTGATGAACTCAAATAAGTACATTTTATTATCATCATTTATCCTATTTATTTGACTTGTTTTATTATATTATATATGAGAATCGATATATTTATGTTTACTTTAGTAATTCTCAGGTAAAAATAAGCATTATGTGAAACTTGGTGATTTTGGACTAATTATGGAGCAAAACAAGCGAGATGTCAAAAGTCTACTGAAATCCAGAAGATGCGCCGTATCTCACTCAACAGATACGACGCAATATCATACTTAGATGAATTCGAAGACCATTGCCTGACTTTGAAGAATGTGCCGCATGCAATTCTGTCATGCGCCGCATGTGAAACTTTGGTCAAACAAGAAGATCAAGCTCGTTCTACTCCAGATACGCCGCAATATACTTCTAACATACGGCGTATCACTATCAAGATTTCACCAGTTACAATCCAAGACAGCTAAAGTACATGCGCCGCATACAAAGATCAAGTTACGCCGCATCTGAAGACGGTGTACGAATATTCCAGAATATATTAATCTTGGACCCCACGCGAAGTTAAGTCAATGCGCCGCATCGATCCCTCAGACAGAAACTATAAATACCCCAAGGACAGACGAATTTGAGAGACCCTTTTGTATAACCCTAGAGCCGAATTCAGACGACCAAGCAGCACAAGACACACCTCAAACAAAGATACAAGAGCTGTAAGAAGGTCCTGCATGTATTCAATTCATTAAGTAGTTTTGTTTTATTGTTTTAGTACGCTTTAATTCATCAGGATTGATGGGCTTGTGTCATGTGACTACGGAAGATCATGCACTCCCCTTAATATTGTTTTCCCATTAATTAAAGTTTATATGTTGATGTCTTTGGTGACTTTTATTAGTGCATTGATAACCTCTGTGTCTAGCTGAGTCTTGCTTGGGTCGCCATGCCCCTTCCTCGCCTATTTATTAGAGACGCTTGAATAAATAGGATAGACATAAGTAATCATTAAGGGTTTACTCGCCGATAAGATTAGAGCCAACGAGAAAGGTTTAATTATATACACTTCATATAAAACTAGCAATAAAAAAAGTGACAAGCTATTTAATTATCAGGACAGGTCTTCTTATTGTCTCGAGTATCTATCTGTGTACGTGTGTGCTAATCGCTGATTCGTGCTCATTAGTTTAGTTTTCTATTTAATTATAACCAAACTGTGTCAGTCTCTCAGGCTGAACCCCCTTGCGTTAGATTAGGTTGTATAACTAACTTAGGATATTAAAATACTGATTAGAATAACTAGATAATACGTTCCACTCTTAGTGATCGACACTCTGCTTACCATTATATTCATACTGACCGGGTACACTGCTCGTTAAGTGTGTGTGTTATTGATAAGTCGGCTAAATATAAATTTAAAACTTGAGTTGGCATTAATACTGCTAAACCGCAACGACACATCACGCGCATCAAGTTTTTGGCGCCGTTGCCGGGGAGTGAATTGTTATTATCTGTTAATTTGATTAAGTATTTTAATTAGGTTTTTCTTTTTAGTTTTTTTTTAGATTCTAACCACTAACCCTGTTGTATATTAGATAGATTGCATTCATTGTATAATTTGCATATTTACTGTTTTTGTGTGTTTTTGTTTTCTGTAATTTTTGTTTCTTTTTGTTTGTTTTTATTTTTGTTTTTCTTTTTTCTGTATTTTTCTGCATTCTGCTGTCGTTGTATTGTGCTGATACAAACGATACGGCGCATCTATTTTCACAGATACGGCGTATTGCGTTTAATTTTTATAAAATACATTGCGTTTAATAAATTCGAGTACGACGCATCTTTCCCCAAGATACGGCGTATTCTGTTTTTAATAAGAAATTTTTCTAAACGCTAACGCCATACGACGCATCGATCTTTATCGATACGGCGCATCTACTAAATCAAAAATCTTGTATTTTGAAACGTAACGAAAATACGGCGCATTAGCTTTTGTTAATACGACGCATTTAATTTTAATAAATATAATCGATTTTTGATAATTTAAACTTGATACGGCGCATTCTAATTCATAAGCGGTGTATCTGTTTTCTGAATAAAAGTCTGATTAAATTTTAACGTAATAAGATACGGCGTATCCAACTTTCTGGATACGGCGCATCGTCCGCAGATATCAGCCATTTTTATTCTTTATATTCGTTTCTAAATTCATTAATTTCTCTTCTAGCGAACAGATCCTGCTGACGATTTTACCTATGATGACAGGTTTTGCTATGGAAGATATGTCAATGAACGGATATCTTGCTAAGGAACTTATGAAAGATAAGCACAATGAAAAGTCCCGCACCAAAAAGCCGTTAATTCTGGAAAGTGATGACGAGTGTGATAACTATGAAGTTAGCTTGAGCAAGTTCCCAGCATTAAGCATTACTAAAAGCTCAGAATTGGAAAAGGAACTCTTGCTTTCGGATTCATTCGAAAATTTCGATGCTATTACTTGCAACTTACCTACGATCGATGCTTTACTCAAATCCGTATCTCAAACCAACATGCCCTTCTACTCAGTGGAAGTTTATGAAGATGTCAACTTCAATGTACTCACGATTGATGCCGATTTATTATCCTGGGAAACTCCTCTTGAAGCTGCTTATATGGAATTCAAACGCTTATGCAATATTGAAGATGGGATATTCTCTTATGATTTACTAATGAGCTACACTGAAGATGAATTGTTACTCTTATGGCCTATCATTGAATCTAAAGGATTAACTTGGACGACTATCGAAGAAAAATATGGGAAATTCCAAATTGAATACATGAACTCAGCAAATGCAGTCAACAAATCAAGCAACAAAAGCTATGGTAGAGGAAATATCCAACCTATACAAACTTCTTATATGCCTTATTCCAAACAGTATTGGGGATCAGATAAAAGCAATCTGGATGATGAAAGAATTTATGCTGAATCGGAGATACTGTTTCATAAAAAGTTGGTAAGGTTGATGGATATCTCTTTAGAAGAATGGCTTGAACTTAAATACGGTGATCCCAAATTTGCTCCTACGAATGAAGTCAAACGGATTGTGACCTCATGGTTGACACGGAGTTTTAAAGAACAATTTAATGAGTTCATGGAGATAAGGAGGAAAATGACTGGTAATACTAGCTTTGACGTTAACTACGATCCTAACAATGTTGATTTTTCAGATTGGTTAGCTAGTAAGTTCAATAACCATAAGATCATGGACCGAGCTACTAAAGATGTGTTATGGGTATATTGGATGAGAGGGGAAGATGAGGAAGTAGAAAGCAACAATGGATCATCACATGACGATTCAACGATCGAGGAAGGCATTGAAGAATTGTTCAGCATAGACATTGATGTGTTCAATTATGAGACACCCTTGTGCAAACAATTCAAAGAATTTAATTACCTTCTTCAAATCGACGCTGATGTGCTAACTGGAGATCTACCAGGATTCAAAACTTATGATGAGTTCAAAAACACCTGGTACTACGAATGGAATGACCAGATACTATGGGTTTGGGATAAACCATGGGAATTTGGGCATATTAATCACACTTGTAAACCTTTCCGTTTCAAGGATGGAAGTAGTGAATGGCCAACCTGTGATTGGAAGAATGATGGAACCTGCAATGGGGGAAGTATAATTGGAATGAAACGAGTTGGAAACAATGTATACTTTGAAGACTATGATTGATATGAAAAAGTTGAAGACTCCCCACGTAGAGCAGAGGCTTTGCAAGAAAAAGAGAGAATCAAATGCTTAAAAGAACTAAAGGGAGCATCGAATACTACTTTCTGGGAATGGGTGCATAGAAAATGTGATGATTACACAAGGCTTAATCGACGCTTACAATGGGAACTGAAAAGCAAGTGGGACGAGACTCAAGATTATTATCAATCCATTAACTTGATTAATTATTATCCCTATGATAATAACGATGAGTCACGAGGAAAATTAATTGATGAACTTGATGACTATTTGAATAAGGATCCTTATTTCAAGTTTGTTGATAAAGACGAAGAAGAATTCATCGAGAGAAAATGTCGACTACTTGGGATCACTTATAATAACCCACCCATGATAATTTCTGAAAAATTTAAAGTCATCAAATACTCTTTGGGACCATATGAGGAATATGTTGCGACGAAGACCAAAGAATATATTAGATTAAGTCGAACGGAAGAAAATGTTGCGGAGCTATACGGTAACATCTTTCGGATGAAAGAAGAAGGATGGCACGTAACAAGAACAAAATAAGGAGCTGAACGTGAGTCTAACTTGAAGACTCTGGAATAAAGACAAGTGCTGACCGGGAGACAACCCGATGGAAAATTTTTTACTTTTCTGTTCTGTGTCGAGTCTGTCAGACCTGCAGAAGATGTGGCGCATCACCAGCACTGGTCATATCTTATTTCATTTTCTGCATTTTTATTTTTGACTTTAAAACTTTCTGTCAGTTTATTTAATGCGGCGCATCCCTGGTTAAGGATGCGACGCATCTTTTATTCTGATTCGTATTTATTCCAGGCTCGATACGGCGTATCTTCTTCCATAAGATACGGCGTATCGACTGACCTGATGATTTACAGTTTAATTTTTTAGGTTTTATTTTTACTAACTACTAATGTATTATGCAAGTTTGAACCTTCTTAACTCAGGTGTGTTAAAGTCTAAATGGTATAATAGATTCCTGCATTTTTGTGGATACATCATTTATGAAGCTTAAACGTTCTCATCCACAAGAAAGTTGATTTTTGCTCTTATACGAATAATGGAGGATCATACCGAGCAAATCTCAGGGGATTTTTTCTGTTCTAATTCTTTTATTTTCCAGTTTTTAACCTTTGACACAAACAACGAGGACGTTGTTTAACTTAAGTGGGGGGATGGAGAATTAGAACACTTACTTGTCCTAAACTTTTTCAAAATATGCTTAAAATGCGCTTAATATATCAAAATTTAAAAATTTTTTTAGCATGTTTTTGTTTAAAGTCTAAATTACATAACCGCACACATAACTCTATTCTTTCAAAAATATTAAAACTTTAGTGTGCCGGTGACTTGTAAACTTTAGAACTTGGCTTGTATACTATTCGAGACCACCATAATGAGTATTATCTATATAATTGGAGTGACTTGTCTAAATTGGTAAATTTCTAGGATTACACCCAAATAGCCTTTATATGTTATGTGATATTAACTAACTACACTGGTTAGTTAACCCCCGTATAAACCCTTTGTTTACTCTCACTTTTAGAGTAAGATACCTCTAGAAAAAACCTTCAGAGCCATTCCTTTCGTTTCTTACACCTTTGTTATAATGTTTCGATACACCCTTACACCTTAGCCTACCCTGTAGATTAAAATCCGTGGTTAATTGCTTTAGGCAAAGTGTGTTTCCTTACATTACCTGTGTTCGCATGCGTAATTCATTATCTTTGGTTAGGTCGGGAAATTGCACAATGCAATTGGTATGAAAGTAAATATTGTATAACTTTTAGTTTATTTTTCGTGTGTTTGCTACTTTCACTATTACAGTTATTTCTGAAAGTATGAAGAGTATGGAAAAATTATCCGGAAAAATAGTGATAGAAAAGTTGTGAAATTTTACACATATATGTAAAAAAAAAAAAAAAAAAGGAAAAGTTGGAAGTTTGTTTTAACCAACTTATGTAAAGTTTTGTATTAAGTGGGAGATATCACCACTATTTGTTGTTGTATATTATATTTATGGATTGAATGGGAGTTGGCCGTTATGGGAACGCCAACTAAGGTTATTCTTTGATTGAGATTTTGTTGAGTATAATTCGTGTCTACCTAAAGCGTGTGTTTCAAGTGTTAAAGCGTGAGTTATTCAATGATATGAGTCTTATTCATGGGATGGTTGGGAAAGTGATTTACCACACTTAGGATTTTAATTTATCTGTTTTGTTTATTTATCATTTTACACCAATTTGTATCCCAAATATTATCATTACCCTATATCATTCTTCATCCAAACCTTTGATTTATTGAGATTAGGGATTTGAGCAATCTTAAGTATTGTAGTCGTGGATTCGGCTATGTATTTATGATTTTGTCACCCTTTTTGATATAATATTATTGGTGAAGATTACTTGGTCCTATCTTTAGCCCATTCGAGTTAAGGAATTGAGCAATTGCAAGTATCGTGGTCGTGGATTGGATCATGTATTTGTAATTTTGTCGCCTTTTCTGGAATATGAGATCGATAGAGATTAAAAAGGATGATCAACCCTTAACCAACAAACCCTTTTTACCGCTTTAGACTTGTTACTCCTTGGCTTTAGTGGGGGAGATACGTATACTTGCCAAACCTATGATAGAATATTCGTCACGACTAAGCAACTAAACGATTTAGAATTGTTTTACATTAAAAATTATTTTGGTTTCTACTTCGTTAAGTGTTTGGTTGTGTGATTATGAAAAAACGAATACGTGCTTAAATATAAAAATAAATCCTAATATCTTTTAGGATACATTTTCATATGATTAATTATAAGGTTTACTTGGGGACAAGTAAAGTTCAAGTGGGGGGATATTTGATGAACTCAAATAAGTACATTTTTGATGTGGTGTATATGCGTTATGTGTCGTTGCGGTTTAGCAGTATTAATGCCTATTCAAGTTTTAAATTTATATTTAGCCGACTTATCAATAACACACACACTTAACGAGCAGTGTACCCGGTCAGTATGAATATAATCGTAAGTAGAGTGTCGATCACTAAGAGTGGAACGTATTATCTGTTTATTCTAATCAGTATTTTAATATCCTAAGTTAGCTATACAACCTAATCTAACACAAGGGGGTTTCAGCCTGAGAGACTGGCACGGTTTGGTTATGATTAAATTGAAAACTAAACTAATGAGCACGAATCAGCGATTAGCACACACGTACACAGATAGATACTTGAGACAATAAGAAGACCCGTCCTGATAATTAAGTAGCTTGTCACTTGTTTTATTGCTAGTTTTATATGAAGTGTATATAATTAAACCTTTCTCGTTGGCTCTAATCTTATCGGCGAGTAAACCCTTAATGATTACTTATGTCTATCCTATTTATTTAAGCGTCTCTAATAAATAGGCAAGGAAGGGGCATGGCGACCCAAGCAAGACTCAGCTAGACACAGAGGTTATCAATGCACTAATAAAAGTCACCAAAGACATCAACATATAAACTTTAATTAATGGGAAAGCAATATTAAGGGGAGTGCATGATCTTCCGTAGTCACATGACACAAGCCCATCAATCCTGATGAATTAAAGCGTACTAAAACAATAAAACAAAACTACTTAATGAATTGAATACATGCAGGACCTTCTTACAGCTCTTGTATCTTTGTTTGAGGTGTGTCTTGTGCTGCTTGGTCGTCTGAATTCGGCTCTAGGGTTATGTCTCTCTTCGGTCTTCGAGAGCTTTTAAATTCGTCTGTTCTTGGGGTATTTATAGTTTCTGTCTCAGGGATAGATGCGGCGCATTGAGTTGATAGATGCGGCGCATTGCCTTAACTTCGCGTGGGGTCCAAGATTAATATATTCTGGAATATTCGTACACCGTCTTCAGATGCGGCGTAACTTGATCTTTGTATGCGGCGCATGTACTTGGATTGTAACTTGTGAAATCTTGATAGTGATACGCCGTATGTTAGAAGTATAATGCGGCGTATCTGGAGTAGAACGAGCTTGATCTTCTTGTTTGACCAAAGTTTCATATGCGGCGCATGACAGAATTGCATGCGGCGCATTCTTCAAAGTCAGGCAATGGTCTTCGAATTCATCTAAGTATGATACTGTGTCGTATCAGTTGAGTGAGATACGGCTCATCTTCTGGATTTCAGTAGACTTTTGACATCTCGCTTGTTTTGCTCCATAATTAGTCCAAAATCGCCAAGTTTCACATAATGCTTGTTTTTACCTGAGAATTACTAAAGTAAACATTAATGTATCGATTCTCATAGATAATATAATAAAACAAGTCAAATAAACAGGATAAATGATGATAATAAAATGTACTTATTTGAGTTCATCAATTTTATTATCATCATTTATCCTATTTATTTGACTTGTTTTATTATATTATATATGAGAATCGATATATTTATGTTTACTTTAGTAATTCTCAGGTAAAAATAAGCATTATATGAAACTTGGCGATTTTGGACTAATTATGGAGCAAAACAAGCGAGATGTCAAAAGTCTACTGAAATCCAGAAGATGCGCCGTATCTCACTCAACAGATACGACGCAATATCATACTTAGATGAATTCGAAGACCATTGCCTGACTTTGAAGAATGCGCCGCATGCAATTCTGTCATGCGCCGCATGTGAAACTTTGGTCAAACAAGAAGATCAAGCTCGTTCTACTCCAGATACGCCGCAATATACTTCTAACATACGGCGTATCACTATCAAGATTTCACCAGTTACAATCCAAGACAGCTAAAGTACATGCGCCGCATACAAAGATCAAGTTACGCCGCATCTGAAGACGGTGTACGAATATTCCAGAATATATTAATCTTGGACCCCACGCGAAGTTAAGTCAATGCGCCGCATCGATCCCTCAGACAGAAACTATAAATACCCCAAGGACAGACGAATTTGAGAGACCCTTTTGTATAACCCTAGAGCCGAATTCAGACGACCAAGCAGCACAAGACACACCTCAAAAAAAGATACAAGAGCTGTAAGAAGGTCATGCATGTATTCAATTCATTAAGTAGTTTTGTTTTATTGTTTTAGTACGCTTTAATTCATTAGGATTGATGGGCTTGTGTCATGTGACTACGGAAGATCATGCACTCCCCTTAATATTGCTTTCCCATTAATTAAAGTTTATATGTTGATGTCTTTGGTGACTTTTATTAGTGCATTGATAACCTCTGTGTCTAGCTGAGTCTTGCTTGGGTCGCCATGCCCCTTCCTCGCCTATTTATTAGAGACGCTTGAATAAATAGGATAGACATAAGTAATCATTAAGGGTTTACTCGCCGATAAGATTAGAGCCAACGAGAAAGGTTTAATTATATACACTTCATATAAAACTAGCAATAAAACAAGTGACAAGCTATTTAATTATCAGGACAGGTCTTCTTATTGTCTCGAGTATCTATCTGTGTACGTGTGTGCTAATCGCTGATTCGTGCTCATTAGTTTAGTTTTCTATTTAATTATAACCAAACTGTGCCAGTCTCTCAGGCTGAACCCCCTTGCGTTAGATTAGGTTGTATAACTAACTTAGGATATTAAAATACTGATTAGAATAACTAGATAATACGTTCCACTCTTAGTGATCGACACTCTGCTTACCATTATATTCATACTGACCGGGTACACTGCTCGTTAAGTGTGTGTGTTATTGATAAGTCGGCTAAATATAAATTTAAAACTTGAGTAGGCATTAATACTGCTAAACTGCAACGACCCATCACGCGCATCACACTTCCATATGGCGGCACCCAAATATGGGATCCGTCTGTTGTGTTCTTTGGATCCGCCAATCTCAACTCCACGGATTATGTGGAACCAAAATCTGGATTCCGCCTTTGTTATCGATTGGATCCGCCAACTTCAAACATTAACTTTTTCAAAAATTCCCGACTAATCTCGATCCTTAGATAGTTGTTTTTAGTTTTTAGGATTATTCCACTGATCAATAGGATCATTTGGATGATTTAGAAATACTTAGAACCATAAGAAATTAACTTCCCACCAAAATTTGAATATTCAAATTTTCATCCAAGTTACCTTAGTCTAACACACAAGGATCCCTCTTATTGTCTCCTTGAAATCCGTGAATCAATCACACTACAAACTTTTTGTCACCTCCTGCACTCACTGATCATCTTCATGTCAACTCCATTTCTATGGATTGACTTTGATAAAATGACAAACAACTTTTTCTTGTTCCAAGTCATTGGTAATCAACATTCCTGTATGAATCAAATCCAAACACCAATCTCCATGAACCTTCGAGACTTTAAATTAGAAGCTTTAGAATGATCTCAACTCACATTATCATCATCATCTCTAACTATCTGTACACTCCTAAACAACCATCTCACAATGCATAAATCAAATAACTCCTACATGCCCAGACCACACAGAAGGACAACACGCATAAGTGTCAGACCGTACTGGTTAATAAATCTCACTCCTAATGTAAACTTCCCTACCATATCCACTACTAATACAACACCAATCATAACTCCAGTGGTTAATATATCATCACCTACTTCATCCCAACCAAGATCACCATCACCTACTCCATCTCAACCAAGATCACCATCACCTACCATAACACCAGTGGCTACCACACCACCATCCGCACCATCTCAAGTGAGAAAATCATCATCACCTCATCATTCACCCAAACTTCAACCCAATGATATATTTTACACACTCCAAGCCATTGATGAATCAATGTGGCTCAACCAACCAAACACTTAAAGCAATGAGGAACTTGATCCTCTCAACACCTCTTTAACCATGATGAACTCTAACTTACATGATACAAAGGACCTAGAATCCATTTGGCTTGCCTCCATCATTTCTTCATCAAACCCAACCCATCCTCCGCAATAGGCAATTTTTAGTTTCTTCCTAGTCTCCTTTTATAGGATTTCTTAGGATTGTTTTAGGAATTTTCTATTTTTAGGAACTTTTTATTCTTTTCTTTATAACATCATGTTTTGTGACCTATGTCACAAACAAATTTTCAATGAATGGATGTTATTTTTTTATGCTTGTGGGTGATCATTATTTGGCATAATATCTTGGTTTGATTGAATTACTAACATTATTGTATGGTTGGTTTGAATTCTCATAATGGTTTGACCACTTGCACTTAGGAGCATTTTTTATCAGACACGTATTTTTGAATTTTTAAAAGTCAAATGGGTTGAACTATCATGTTTGGTTGACCTATACATATGCATTATGCTACTTGGTTGGATTGACTAACAACTAACCTTTATTTTGTAGCTTTTCTCAAC
The DNA here is from genome assembly GCA_021014915.2 of Artemisia tridentata subsp. tridentata. Lineage (NCBI taxonomy): Eukaryota > Viridiplantae > Streptophyta > Magnoliopsida > Asterales > Asteraceae > Artemisia > Artemisia tridentata. The sequence continues at coordinate 129,827,252 of CP139508.1, forward strand.
CTTGAATCATATACGTTGGTACCCTAGCAACGGGGAGTATAGATCGAGGGGGATTCTATCATGTACTAACTCATTTTATTGCATTTCTCATCCTTGAAACGTATACCTTGGTACCCTAGCAATGGGGAGTATACATCGAGGGGGAGAATATCATATTCTAACCATTTGTTTTGTAGGATCATGCATCATAACCTTGGCACTCCAATTAGGGGGAGTATTCTCCAAGGGGGAGATTTTAAGGTTCTCAAAATCATTGAAACAATCTTGGTACTCCAATTTAGGGGGAGTAATAACCAAGAAATGTTAACCACATTCCGCTATGCATATCTTCTTTTTGTTTCGACAAAAAAGGAGAGATAGGATTAAGTTTATACATCACTTTGATCATCACAGTTGATAACGCTTAAATCTAACATGTTTTTAGGCGCGTTATTGATAGTTTTGTGCATCATATTTGGTTATATTTATGTGTATTTGTTGCTAAATGATGAAAAAGTGTGTATGCAAGTAAATATAGCCAAGTACAGGAAAAGATGATAAAAAGACGAAGAAATGAAGAGATTATGCACATTTGGAGAATTACGAGAAAGAAACCACGCGATACTTCAAGGATTTGATTAGTTCAAGATTTACATGCTTATATATCAAGAAAAGATCAAGTTCTATGATAGGAAGTAGTGGTACAGCGGAGGATCAAGCACATAACGAGAAATGAGAAAGAAGAAATAAAGTTGCATGGCAGAGTGGCCCATCCGATCGGATGGCGCCCGCATCCGAATCGGATGGGAGAAGGTTATTTTACCGAGAGCTCCAACCGATCGGTTGGAGCCAAGTACCGATCGGTTGGCTGACGCTGGAGTTACAAAGTTGCATTTAATGAAGAAGTTAAGCCCCATAATCATTGAGGCTTATCATTTCTCGGCTATTTACTGATATTGGACGTTTTTGCTTGGAGAATAAGGGTTTTTCTCACTTATTTAAGAAACCCTTGGCTAAGTTACAAAGAGAGAAGTTTTTTGGGAGGTGACAACCCAAAGGCAAATCGAGTTAAGGCTTACACCAAGTCTAACTAACTTATTATTACTGCCCGAAAGCTTGTAGTTGCTGTGAAAACGTCCAGGAAGCCTTGAGTTCGAATCTCAAGAGTTGTGTCTGTGTGTGGAGTTGTTTACGTGTAATCAAAGGCGATTGGAGGAGTTTGGATTGCTATAGTTCCACAATTCTAGTTCTTATAATTCCTCGATTAGGTATTTCTTGTTGAGTTATTATGCACTACTTTTACTTTTACTATAAGATGAATGAAAGTTTGGTTAATTACTTGTGTTTGATTATGATTGTTATGGAGTGATTTTGGTTTTACTTGTGTGTGTATGATGTGACAATTGTTGGAGTGATCTTATCATAGTGATGCATGAAAACATATCTTGTTTTATGAGTTTGTTGAGATACAATCTAATCTTGCTTAATTGGTTGGTAAAAACAATCTTAAAGACTAACAAAGGCCGAAAGGAGTTTTCTTTATGTTTTTATTCCAAAAAGTTAGTGCACGAATTAGTATGGATTATGGTGTGTGACAAACACCATCTTTACTCATTAAAATGGATTTGAAAACGATTTCATCACGAAAAAGGCCGAAAGGATTCGTAGGAATTCTTAAGATAAGAAATGCTTTTAAACAACAAAAAGCTTAAAAGAATTGTCATAATAGTTAATCAAGGCCGAAAGGAATTAACTAGGAGATTGAATTCTAGATATGATTTCTCATGATAAAAACCATTGATTGTGAATCATTCATATTAAGTTGTGCATCACTACAAGTTACATCCAACTTGGTTGGTTACTCTAAACAATTGGTCATAGAATCACACACAAGTATATTTGTTTTTGATTGATTGAACCTTGCTTGCTTTTGAATTTACTTCAAATTGGATTGACACCCTTTTTTCTAAAACTTATTTTACTAAACCTAAACCCCAATTCCCTTGGGACGATCTCGACTTACCCACCTTTACTACCGCGGACAAGTATACTTGCTCGTATGTGTGATTAGAGAATTGGATAAATCGTGTTTATAAATTTTAAAACTTGAACACAACGACACGCACATCAAGTTTTTGGCGCCGCTGCCGGGGAATTGTTAAGATTTTCTTGGTAGTTGGGCTTAGTAGCATAGTTTTTTTTTAGAGTTAAAAAGTAAAAAGTAAAACAAAAAAAAAAGTTTGGTTCGGAACTAACCGAATCGGATGGATGCCCATCCGATCGGTTGGTGGTCTCGGTAAGTATTTTTGTCTTAGTAATTTTTGTTATCTTTCAGTTTTTTTGCCTCATTAATGCTATGATTAATTAGTTTAAGTAGTAGATTAATTAGGATAATTAATTTAGGGTTATTAGAAGAATTTTAATATGTTAAATGCTAAGTTAATATAGTTAATTTTTGGTTTATTGTGTGGTAGTTTAATAGTTTTTATTAAATGTGCTGATAATTAGTTTTATGATTATTAAGTTAAGGCTAAAAGTTGATTAATTAGTTTAATGATTGGTAGTTAATTGTTAGTTTTTATTAATTAGTTAAATTTTAATTATTTAGTTTCTTCTTAAAAAGTAAAATTATAAAAAGGTTATAAGTTTAGTTTTAATTATATTTATAGTTATGATCCAAAATTTCCTTTTGTTTTTTACCATTTTTTTGACGTTTTCTCTTTTTCCTTTGTCCGAATTTTATTAATTATATTCACTCCTATGGTAACTTACATTCCCTGTGTTTACCTTTACTTTCTCCTGTATTTTCCCGTTTAGTTTCCATTTAATTTATCTTTTTTTTTTGTTTTTGACTTAGTCTATTTAGTCCATTTGCACGTTTCCTTCTTTACGTTTTCGTCCGGTTTTTTACGTTTTCGTCCGATTTTTTTACATTTTCGTCTGATTTTTTACGTTTTCGTCCGATTTTTTACGTTTTCGTCCGATTTTTTTCGTTTTCGTCCATTTTTTTACGTTTTCGTCTTTTTTTTTACGTTTTCGTCGATTTTTTACGTTTTCGTCTGTTCTTTTACGTTTTCATCCGATTTTTTACGTTTTCGTCTGTTTTTTTACGTTTTTGTTTTATTTTTTACGTTTTCGTCCAATTTTTTTTGTTTTTGTCCATTTTTTTACGTTTTCGTCTGTTTTTTTACGTTTTCGTCCGGTTTTTTATGTTTTCCTCCGAATTTTTACGTTTTCGTCCGATTTTTTATGTTTTCGTCTGTTTTTTTACGTTTTCGTCCGATTTTTTACGTTTTCGTCCGATTTTTTTCGTTTTCGTCTATTTTTTTACGTTTTCATCCGATTTTTTACATTTTCGTCTGTTTTTTTACGAATTCATCCATTTTTTTACGTTTTCGTCTGTTTTTTACGTTTTCGTCCCTTTTTTACGTTTTCTACTGTTTTTTTTCGTTTTTGTCTGTTTTTTTACGTTTTCGTCCGATTTTTTTCGTTTTCGTCTGTTTTTTTACGTTTTCATCGATTTTTAGTTTTTGTCGATTTTTTCGTTTTCGTCCATTTTTTCGTTTTTGTCCATTTTTTTTACGTTTTCGTCTGTTTTTTTACGTTTTCGTCCGGTTTTTTATGTTTTCGTCCGAATTTTTACGTTTTCATCCGATTTTTTACGTTTTCGTCTGTTTTTTTACGTTTTTGTTTTATTTTTTAAGTTTTCGTCCAATTTTTTTTGCTTTTGTCCATTTTTTTACGTTTTCGTCTGTTTTTTTACGTAAAAACAGAACAAAACGTAAAAAAATGGACGAAAATATAAAAAAAAGGGACAAAAACGAAAAAAATGGACGAAAATGTAAAAAAGCGAACGAAAACGTAAAAAAATGGATGAAAACATAAAAAAAACAGACGACAATGTAAAAAATGGGACTAAAATGTAAAAAAAACATACGAAAATATAAAAAAATGGACGAAAACGAAAAAAATCGGACGAAAACGAAAAGAATCAGACGAAAACGTAAAAAAACAGACGAAAACGTAAAAAATAGACGAAAACGTAAAAAAGTGGACGAAAAAGTAAAAAAATAGATGAATTCGTTTAAAAACAGACGAAAACGTAAAAAATCGGATGAAAACGTAAAAAAACAGACGAAAACGTAAAAAAATGGATGAAAACGAAAAAAATCGGACGAAAACGTAAAAAATCGGACGAAAACGTAAAAAAACAGACGAAAACGTAAAAAATCGTACGAAAACGTAAAAAATCGGATGAAAACGTAAAAAACCGGAAGAAAGCGTAAAAAAACAGACGAAAATGTTAAAAAAATGGACAAAAACGAAAAAAATGGACGAAAACGAAAAAAATCGGACGAAAACGTAAAAAAAAAGACGAAAACGTAAAAAACCAGAAGAAAACGTAAAACATCGGACGAAAACGTAAAAAACCGAAAGAAAACGTAAAAAAACAGACGAAAACGTAAAATAAATTGAAAAAAATGGACGAAAACGAAAAAAATCGGACGAAAACGTAAAAAAACAGACGAAAACGTAAAAAAAGGGACGAAAACGTAAAAAAAAGACGAAAACGTAAAAAAATGGATGAATTCGTAAAAAAACAGACGAAAACGTAAAAAAACAGACGATAACGTGAAAAAATGGACGTAAACGAAAAAAATCAGACGAAAACGAAAAAAATCGGACGAAAACGTAAAAAAATGGACGAAAACGAAAAAAATCGGACGAAAACGTAAAAAATCGGACGAAAACGTAAAATACTAGACGAAAACGTAAAAAAATGGACGAAAACGAAAAAAATCGGACGAAAACTTAAAAAATCGGACGAAAACGTGTAAAAACAGACGAAAACGTAAAAAATCGGACGAAAACGTAAAAAATCGAACGAAAACGTAAAAAACCGGACAAAAACGTAACGAAGGACTAACGGTGCAAATAGAATTTACCTATAGGACTAACGGTGCAAACATTTTAACAGAGGGACTAACGACACAAACACTTAACGGAGAAAGATAACGCCCATCCAACTTAGGGATGTAATGTGGCAAACGTTTGCCTAACGGGGGATGTATATTGCCAATAGTTTCTGACAGGGATGTAATGTGCCAAAAGATGTAAACCACAGGGATGTATTTTGCAGTTTACTCTAAATATATTAATAAAAAAGTAAAAAAAAAATAATTTTTTTTTTTTTTAGTTTTTCGATCTAACCGATCGGACGCTGCCCGCATCCGATTCGATTGGGGTGATTTCATTTTTTGCATTTTGTCCATCCGATCGGATGGAATGTAATGCCGATCGGATGGTTGCCTCGGTAATAGTTTTTGTGATTTTTAATTTTCAGTTGTTTTGATGTTTTAATAGTTTGAAGTTGTTTGTTTGCTTGTTTTGGTTTTACATTTGGATATGATTCGATTATAACTAACCCTCACGCTAATAGTTTGGATTTTTGTTTTTGTGGTTATGTTATAGTTAGTGCTTAAGTAGAATGGAGAGTTTAAGCAATGTTTCGGAGTACTTGAGAAATTTGGAAGAGATGTTGAAAGATTCAGGTGATTCTTTGGAGAAATTGGAAAGTATTTTGGACGAAGCTAAGGTTGGTTTAGAAGGAAAAGAAGAAGTTGGCGAAAGCATTGTTTGTTTACCTAAGGAGAAAAGAGTAGTTGTGTTTACACAAGCACCACCTAGAGAGTTTGATGTACCATTTATGAGGTATGCTACACCATGTGGTGTAGAAGGCATTAAAGCTTGGGATGCTCAACTTAATATGGAGTATGGTGAAAATTATATTACGGAGGATATGCTTGGTAAGCTTGGCTTTGTTAGGCTTGATTATGAAGATTATGGGAGAAAGATAGTGTGAGATGTGAATGTTAATATTCATGGTCATGTTTTCAAGATTGACTTTGTTGTGTTGGAATATGGAAATGCGGGTGAACCGGAAGTGATGTTTGGTAGAAATTTTATGGTTAAGACTAAATGTAGGGTTGATTTTGCTTTGGGAGAGATGAGGATTGATGTAGATGATGATATGGTAGAGAAGAAGGAAGGTAGAGGAGAGATTGTTAAAATGGGAAAGGCAAATCGCAAGAAAGCACCACTTAACAAACTTACCCAACCCTCCACCCCTAAGAATGAGAGTTCTTCATCTAGTTCGCCACCCAAATCACTCCAAGAAGTTAAACCATTGACTCAAGAGCAGAAGGAAGCAGTTTTGGAAAACTTAGAAATGAAGTTTAAAGAGCTTATGGAAGAGAAGCCGGTTATAGAAGTGTTGAACAATTACATGACTTATCGTAAGAAATTAGATGCGGTTATGATGGCAACAGCTAGGCTAGAGGATAAGAATTTTGATGAGTTTGCAAGGGAAAGGATAGTTGAGAATGGGTTGCCTAAGAAAGAGAGCGATCCGGGAAATTTCGTGTTACCAATTAAGGTAAATGGAACCGATGCGATGTATGCATTGGCCGATACAGGAGCAAGTGTGAATGTGATGCCGTATCCATTATACAAAAGATTAGGACTTGGTAATCCTCAACCAAATCAATATAATCTTACTATGGCCGATAATTCAAGAGCAAAAGCAATGGGAGAAGTGAAGAATGTTAGAGTTCAAGTAGGATATCAAGCTTTCTTAGCCGATTTTCTTGTGCTTAACATTCCGGTGGATAAGGAGTTACCATTGTTGTTAGGAAGAACGTTTTTGAGAACTTGCGGAGCTATTATAGATATGGGTAGAGGTACTATGACTATTAGTGATGGAATCTTGAAGCATATTTACTATCCTAGACCTAGAGGCAAGATTGTGAAGGAAGTGCATGAAGATGAGGAAGAAGAAGATCATTTAGGTTGTTTCGAAGTTGGTAGAGATGAAGAGGGAAGACCTAAATATGGGCCGATTGTCCCTAGTTACTTTGGTATTGAAGATGAGTTGGAAAGAGCTTTAGCTATGGAGGTTTTCTATAACCCATTCAAAAATGTTTTTGTGTTCAATAAATTGACAGATTTTCTTGGATCTTTACCGGTTCAATTGAAGAATTTGGAATGGGGACCCGAAGGAGCTAGTGTTTACAAGAAGGAAGAAGGTGATGGAGAATGGCATGTGAAGTTTGATATAGTTTGTCCGGATGGAAGAAATTTTGCAAGGAAGTTCAAAACGCAAATGACTAATCGGGAGTTGTCCGGCAAATTTCAAAATGAACTTGAAGCATGAATATTTTGAAGGATGAAGACAAAAGTTGAAGAATAAAAGCACAAGGCTTGTGCTAGTGTTTGTTTGTTTTATTTATTTTAATGCATTTTTAGTAGTTTAATATTTGCATTTAAGTTTGAGTTAAGTTAAGACCTTTTGGTTATCTTGGTTTTATTAAGTTTTAATTTATGGAGTTAAGTTTTGTTTTAGAAGTTGTAGAGATAGATTGAATAACAAGTTGGTAGAATAAGTGTGTTGGGTATTTTTCATACTTAAAAGAGGTATTTTGGAATAGTGAAAACATTTCTCATTTTGTTCTTACAAGAGTCAAGGTGTTGAAAGAAAGAAGAAAAAGTGAGTTTTGCAAAAATTCAATCCGAATCGGTTGGTTGAAATACTGGTCGGATGGAGTGAAGTATATATACCCAAGATTTCAAAAATCATAAAAACACACACACACTCATTCCACCACACTTGGGGTTCATTAATTCGACCATTAGAAGGCTATTAAGAGTTGCAGGAGAGTTGAAAGATCATCAATGACACCTAAGCAAGTAAGTAACATCATCAAATTGTATCAATTAGGTTTTAATTCGAGTTGATTGAATTAGGTCAAAGTTTGGGCGTTTTTGATGTAGTTCGAATTAAGATGTAATTTTTCTGGAATAGATGGGTAAATGATTGAGGAATTCATTGCAAAAAGAATGAGATAGATTGATTAAGTTTTGAGAAAGAATTAATTGATTGGATTTTTAGATCAAATGGGTCGAAACTTTGAATCAATTATGGGTTGAAATTGATGATTTCCATATGTTGTTTAGATGTTAATTAGTGTTTTTAGGATGATGCATTGTGGATTAGAACATTGATAAGGTTTTGATTTTGAAAGTGTTCATATGTTCATATGTTCTAAGATTGATCATGCGAGTATGTTATGGATATGATTTGGAGATAAGTGGGATATGTAGAGACCATAGTGATTGATCAAATGCATGATAGGGAAGAGAAGGATTTGTTAGAATTGATTGGAAGTCGAACAAGAGAAAATTTTTGTAACAGAATGCCCAACTGATTCGGTTGCGGGGCATTACCGATCGGTTGGGGGCTAGTATTCAATCCATCCGATTCGGTTAGGTGTAATACTGATCGGATGGAACTTTCTGTGATGAAAATTTATTTTTCAAAAGTTAAGTTTTTAGACTTCTAGATCATGCATGCTTAGTTTCTATACTCTTATCCTATCATATATTTGTGTTTTTCAACAGAGTTATCTTGCAGGAGGATCAAGTTCGTCACGTGGAGATGGTAATCTGATTGTAGCAAAGTACATAAAAAGGAATTCGAAAGAAAAGGTCAAGTACACTCTTAATCAGGAGCGTAATGAAAATTTGAAGTTTAGCAACCTTGGGAGAGAGGAAAAACACGCTTTTCGTGAGCGTCTTTCGAAGTTACAAGGGAGAAGACTTGCTAAGCCAAGGTTAGTCGATTGGAGTTTATTTCATGAATATGAATGTGAAATGGAGTTAAGGAATTTGATGAGAATATCGTATGTGTATGAGGGAGATGGTGATAGTTTTGAAGATTTTTCGTGGGAGAGAGCATTTAGTGTTCACGAGGATGTTAATCGAGAATGGTGTTTGGAGTTTTTCTCCACATTTTATTTTGAAAGGAAGGTTGTGGATTTAGTGAATGATAAATGTGTTTGGTTTAGGATTTGTGGTAGAGAGCATGTGTTTACCTTGCCGGAGTTCGCTGTCGCTTTTGGCCTATACACCCAAGATGAAATTATGCACCGTTTGTTTACATCTCACTTTATAAGATTAGTTAGGAAACATAATGATTATGCAGGTTTAGCTGAATATTGGAACAGTGTTGGTGATCCGAATTGTACTAGAAGGAATTCGTCCAAGTTAAGAAACCCATTGTTGAGGATTTTGCAGAAACTGATTGCATGGGGTGTTTAACATAGGACGGGGAGTCGAGATAAGTGTAATCAACCGGATTTGTGGGTAATGAAGTTGTTGGAAGAGAAAAATGGGAATGCGGCTTGGATAATAGCCGAGTATCTTTCAAGGAGAGCACCAGGGATAAAAGATAATAGTGCGATTTGTGGAGGTCACTATGTGACCAAGTTGGTGAGAAACTTGGGTTATTATATTCAGGCTGAATTAGCGAAATGTTCGGAGATGATGGAAAGTGAGACGTGGGATGATAAAAGTTTTAATAAAGCATTGAATAGGAAGACAAGAGAGTTGGGAGCTTGGATAGAGCCGCACAGGGTGTAGGAAATAACCTTCTTGATTGTGTGGATGATTCGGGTGGTCTTGGGTTATGGAAGATTAGATCCATGGAGTTAGATGGAAGAACTAGAGAGAGAGAGTTGGGAAAACTTGTGAATATTAGATTAAGTGTGTGTGAAAGTTACAAGAGATCCAACCCTTCCCAAGTGTGGGAAGGGGTATTTATACTTCTACATATTGGTGCCCCTAGTGGGCTGTGGAGTGAGCTGACAGTGGGGAAAGCCCCGACCCACTCCACAAATATAGATATGACTATTCTAATAAAACTAATAATACTAATAATACTAAGCTTATATAAATAAGCCTACGAGCTATGTAGATGCTAATTAGATACTCGGGGTGACCGAACCTTCATATGAATATTTATATTCCTAACAATCTCCCCCTAAGGGAGGTCACCCCGGAAATAATAATTTGAATTCTAGCATTCTTTCTTCTGAACTTGTCTTTATAGCTCGTAGTCTTTGATTCTTCAAAGTCTTGTATCTTTGTGCTTTCAGCAGTGATCTTTTGATGACTGTTCTTCTATCTTGGATGATCTTTGAGAATTCTTCGAATTTATCATCCAACATTTGTCTTTAAGTCATCTTTCGGTAGTATGTCTCCACGTGATGTGTAAATCTTTGAGCCGACATGCTCACACTATTTGGTGTCATGATCTTTAGCATCAGAGTTTGCAGAAGCCGTGTTAAAGGTCTTTTAGGTTGATCATTACATTGTTGAGTTACAATGATGATGTAGTGTGAACATGTGGTAGAGGATTGGCATCTTTTCTTCAATCAGCTACAACCGCATTCAGCTGCAACCTCAATCAGCTACAACCGCAAACAGATGCAACAGCAATCAGCTTCAACCGCCAGATGTTCCTGCATACGACAGTTAGCAATAAAACGTCCGGTACTTACAGGTTCGGACTTCGAGATTGTTAACAGCATAGTGTGAAAACTCTCTCTAATCCTTACCAAGACCGTTCCTAATCGAAAACCCACAGAGGGCTTTTTAAGATCGAACCGTAGCACATCAACGATTAGGTGAGTCGCTGGAGATCACTCCACGACTGTAGACCGTTAGAAACCGCCGTGACCACTAAGCGTAATCCATAAAGAATTACCGAAGTGACCTGCTTTCAGGGCTGCTTGATGTTGACCCTGGCAGGAATTTCCATTCAATCATTGAGAATTACATTTGTAAATTCTCTCATAAATGTTCTGGCAGATTGCTAAGATCTGCGTAGGACTCTTAAGTTTACAACTGGTGTCCTTAATGTTGAACACCCAGTGTAGAAATAATTCGTGTCCCTATGAGATCTTATTATGCATCTCGTGGCTCTAGACTCTATAGTGCGTTTTGATTTAGTGAGCGGAGGCTGGAGAGGACTGCCACCTTTTCAATATCATCTAACTCGGAGTGAGAGAGACGATAGGAATGTATTGAACTCCGTGACAATTGAAACAAGAGTCCTTTGAGGGACCTTGAGTGGCTAAGGAGGGTTGTGCAGCGTATCACTGGGTCCATGATACTTTGTCTTCAATGCCAGCAATCAACTAAGTGATTCTGACAGCATATGTATTGACCCGGTTTCTGCCTAAGTTGTAAGGAGGGCTTCTTTCTTTTCACCCTTTATCTTTACAATTCTTTTTCATTCTTCAACCCCTTCAGTGCTTACCGAGACTTCCTTACTAGTACCTTGTTGGGTTTGTTCCAGTACTAGCTCCATCTCAGTCGGCACTTTTCCCTTATCCACTTTTCTCCTTTTTAATCATACCTAAGGACTTCTACACTAACTAGTGGATTGTCCCTGGGTAGATCCCTCCGGCTCTGGCGGGATCGTGGGAACTTGAGCCTAACCTAACCATCCTTATAACTCCATACATTAATTAAAATGGTCGGTCTTTGGTATTCATCCACGATTGCCAAACCAAATCTTTGAAAAAATCTCTCAAAGTGTTCATGATTCTGAAACACATTTTTGCAAACACTTGAGAGTTTTATATATTTCAAATGCTCCCCCTCAACATGTGCTCGGTTGATTGTTTTATAAATTTGCACATGTTAGGTAAAGCTCGCACTTTTTGAATTGATCAACTTTCAGTGAACATGACCGATTCGAGACACGCTTACATCACTAGTTAGACTAGCTTGAAATTATTACCCGGCCTGGTCAAGTCCACAGAAAGTTTCTCGAAATGGTACACTCTACTCAGATATATCTTTTTCGAGACACGCTTACATCACTGGTTAGACCAGCTTGAAATTATTACCCGGCCAAGACGTATCCTTTCGATTGATGACAGTTCAAGTTTCGTCAATTCATTGGTGAAGTCTGAGCCTTGCTCACATAAGATGCATGCCAAATCCTCTTCGTTCATTTGCTCCCCCTCAATATGTGCATCGATATACGAAAGAGTTTAGCACATATGGGAGAGCCTAACGTTTAAGTCCAAAACATCACATTTTCATCAGGTTTCATATTTAAATCACATTCTCTCCCCCGATCAAAAATTTCAAACCTTTTGAGATTTGTGATCCCAATTGATTTAAATAAGTTAAAAAATGTGGGAGAAAATGTGTTCGATTTAATATATTCTGATGATAAGAACATACTATGCTCCCCCTTAAACTAAGAGGGAGATTCACTGCTTATTTTTCACAAGATAACTTTTATGACACAAATGATATTGACCTTTTTGTGCAGATGATGTAATCACCCACTTTTCTGAGTGAGTCAGTGGTCAACATCGATTATCCATCCACCAACAAATCTTCTCAAGTAATTTCGATCCCCACTTGGCGAGATCCGAGTAAGTACTGCTTTGTTGAAATGATGGTGGTGGAGGTGAAGGTGTTGTTGTTGTTGTTGTTGCTGCCGATGTTGTTGTCGTGGTGAATTCCGAGCCAATCAATAGAATTTGAACGTCTGATTAAATGGTTAGAATGGGAACTGGCACATTCATTTTGGCTATGGAATCTGCATAAGAATCTCAACACAGATATACATGCATACAGATACACTATTCCTTAATAGCTACCCTTCAGCAGCTTGCCACATTATAATACCAATTTCATCTTATAATCAAACCCCAATCAGGAACTACGTCAAACCACTATCTAGCATGAAGAGCAATTAGCAATCATGAACATGGCAATTCACACGGATTTCAATATTCAATTCAGGATCTTAGGAACATGATTCTAACATAATAGCAATCTACCTAAGCGAATCCTGAGAACATATGCACAATATCAACAACCATTAAGCAGCAGAGACAAACAACATTTGAAACTCATTCATTTAGATCATACAAATGCCAGTGGAGTATTCAAAAACATCAAACACAACTGGTTTTCTAACTTCTTTTAGGTTTTGAGTCTTAACGCATTTTGGGGATTATACGAGGATTCCAAAGTAACACAAATGAACCTTCTAGATACATAAAGCTAGGAAACTATAAGCAAATTGCACATAATGTCCTAAACTTTCTAGCAACTAACACACTTGGTCATTTGATATATTTAAGCAAGATCCTTTTCAACTAATTCCCCATTAACTACAAAACCATTTCTAACAAGTATGATTTAACCAATAAATCCGTTTGATGATATAAAATTTGAATTCACTCTCCCCCTCAATCAATGACCCGTATTCTAGTTGAACCTCAACTAAAATCACGCTTAACCCCACAACTCATCAAACAAGAACTGTCATGAGGTTTTGTAGTCGTTGATTGAGTGACAAATTTTATGCATAATCCAAGTATAAACAAATTTCATACAACACATATTCACCAAGTGTCTCACAAATAATTTTCAGAAGAATCATAGAATGAAAACTATTTGTTATACTAAGAAGATTTCTCTTCTTTTACAAGAAATGATGCACTGAAACGTACATCAAATCAGGAAACATGGATATGAAGTAATCCATGCCCAGGTGAACATCACCCAGTTGGAGGAACAACCGTCTTTTTGGCGACGTGCTTTCCCCAATATGAAGCGCGGGTTGCTATCTAAAGTAATAGCAAGCCATTTAGACATGTTTTAACAATCCATTTTAACTTCTGCTCGAGCTTCATTTAAAGACCCGTGCCATTATTGAATGACATTTCTAAGTCCGTAAATGTTATCGATAAACAGAAGACATGCCTAGGTGAAACTATTTTTGGTCTTTTCTAATTTTTCAATTTTTATGGTTTTTCTGGTTTTACGTTTCTCTATTTACAATTAGCATGATTTCTATGTATCTATTTACAAAAAATGGTATAAAATATGAATAAGTATATATGTACAAGGATACAAACCAGAAACCATTACTCCTCAGCATTCTGAATCTTCACCGCATTCATCACTTGACTTGCTGAAGAGCAATGTGAGCACTTTCAATCAGGGAATGATTCTGGCTTTTCACTCTCCCCTAATTAGTGCTCTCCCCCAATCTGACAACCTCTGACGATCACCCATAATAGGAAGAAGACTTTGGATGAACGCCCGAAATATGAAGAAGACTTTTGATAACCAAATGCATGCCGTCTTTAATCTTCTGACACTCCCGTCCTAGAGTGACGCCGTCAAAAACCTTAGGCATCTTTTCGGTAGTTTAAGTTGAGCCTCAACTGAAATCTAGCTTAACCTCACAACTCATCAAACAAGAACTGTCATGAGATTAGGTTAACATCAAGTTGGACTTAACCTTAAACTACGGAACAACTTGAACCTAACTTAACTCCACAACTCATCAAACAAGAACTGTCATGGGATTAAGTTAAATATCAAGTTGTAAGAAAAGAGCTCAACATTCTTGAATGTAGAGAAGACTGAAGACTCGACCTTCTTCAAGATTGCCCAATGTGGAGGAACAGAATACCAATCATCTTCATCTCACCCAATGCCTTCCAGTAACCTTACATGTAACCCATCAGCCCGCAGCATACACATAAGATGATAACTCCCAACAGAGAACGTAGAATAGACTGACGACTCGACCTTCTTCAGTCATACGTATAACACCAAAGTAACAAGTTGAACCACTGATCATCTATAGTATGTATCCATCCTTGGATATTAAGCCCTGATCACGTGAACCTGTTGTGCGTCCTTGATGTACACATTCTCTCTCCCCTGATGGTTACGATTAATCAGCCCATGACGTAACAGTGAAACGTAAATACCAAGGTAACAAGTTGAACCACTGATCATCTCTGCGGTTATCAACACCGGAATAAATGATTAAGCCCAATCACGTGAACCTGCTGTGCATCCTTGGTGTACACATTTCTCTCCCCCATGATGGTTACGATTAATCGGAATCATCATCATGATGTGTACATGTAGCCTGATGACGTGTACTTGAAGCATTGACTAGAAACCCATTGTTGCTGATTAGACCAACCCGTGAGACTTTGTCGATTAGCATTCCATGACCATGTTCTTCAACACCTTGATAGACGGAGGAAGAAGTAGTGTTGGAGAACCATGGTTTGCACAACTCCTGAACTGACGTATTCAGGAGTCGTATGACCATTTCTCAATCATCAACCAACATGTAGAATAATATTCACCCTTTCCCCCCCCCCTCAAAAATTGCATATGCCTTCCAACTGCAATTTTTGATGATTGAACTAGTGAATATGAATACCATCAACGGTAAGTAGCTCCACTTGACGGTTCTTGAAGACTAACATGTTGTTTATTCACCCTTTCCCCCCCCCCCCCTCAAAAATTGCATATGCCTGTCAACTACAATTTTTGGTTGAATACGTGAATAACAATATACTCCAATATGCGCCGATCCACTTGAAGACTGAATAAGCACGGAAAGAGCATGAATCTTGTTGATGAGAATGGCCATAAATAAGAAGATTCCTCTTCTTTTGAAGATAAAGTGCACTCAAGCGTACACTTTTCTTTTCTTTGAAGAACGAGGCCTGAACTGATATATTCAGACGTCATTTGATGAAGAGCGAGGCCTGCACTGATGTGTACAGACGTCATTTGATGAAGAACGAGGCCTGCACTGATATGTACAGACGTCATACTGATGAAGAGCGAGGCCTGCACTGATGTGTACAGACGTCATAATGATGAAGAACGAGGCCTGTACTGAAGTGTACAGACGTCATTATGTTGAAGAACGAGGCCTGCACTGACTTGTACAGACGTCATTACTCTATCTTTACTTCTTCTCTCATCTAACTCGTTACCAACCCCATTATCATTCTGTCGGCTTGATGTAGTGACCACTGATGGAGAAAACCCAATATGATGAACTTGATACTGAAGTAATATAACCCGAACTTGTGACTTAAACTTGTACTAATGCGTGACAAAGAGCGGTGTAGAGACTTCGTGCAACATCGAATCCTTAAGTACTCTATACTCTTCAACCAACCAACCATCAAGTATAAGACGTACATCACCTCTTGGATATCCACAACTTCGTGTGACACTGAGCACTTCAACGTGACTCCTTAAAGTGATAGTTATTTTGTAATAGAGAGAAAGACAAAATAACTAGATATCCAAGTCCTCGTCATTGTATTGAAAGCTCGAACAAGGATCTCGAAGAATCTTCATCCAACCTCCCCGATATCTTCAGATACTAAGTACACGCACCCATGAAATTTCACTTCAGCCTCAAATAAATAATAATGAATTAACACCGTAGTCACGTCTTGTGGTTAATGCCCAAATCTAGCCCTTTATGATGCTTTAACTGAACTTTGATAATGGTTTTAACCCGATCATGGTTAAGAGCGCATAGACCATCATCACGGGATTTTACAAATCTATGATTTAAACCGAGAAATAAGTTCTTTCTCGGGAATTTATAAAATCAAGAAGAAACCGTGAGACAGTAACAGATTGAATGTGGCATAACTGATTTGGTTTTGGTGAACATCAGTTTGGGTTAAGAATATCTTGTGAAGATTACAGATCACATCACAACTTTTAAACCTTTGGTCAACTAACCAACCTTGTACATAGATTAGTGACCACTCGATGAAGAAAACCCGATATACCAATACTGAAAAACTGAAGTGGAAGTCCCCAAATTTGTTACTTAAGCTTGCACTAATGTTGGAAGAACGGTGTAGAGAATTAATACTCCAAGCAAATCTCTGAGTGCTCAATACCCAACCAAAGTATGAGACATTAACACCTCTTGCGATTATCGACAACGTCATTGACGTGTGACACTGAGTACTCCAATAACTCTTAAGTGATAGTTACCCCGACAACTGGTAACTAGATAACCCAAGTCTTCAACTTAAATTTCAAGCACGAGCAAGTTATCATTGAAGGTCATGCATCCAACCAACCCCGACTTCAAGATAAAATAAGTAGACGCCTTCGTGAAATTCAACTTCAATCACAGATAAAGAATACCTGATTAACTTCGTGATCATCTTGTGCTGTTGACTAGCCAAAAAGAAAAGAAACATGCGCTAGTTCTTAGAAGTGCCCATGACTCATAGTCAGTCCTATCAAACAAAGCTGTCTGACCCAGCTACTTGGATGTGGAATAGTTGTCGTACTGTGTACAGGATTTTACAGTTCTTGAGATTTATCTGAGAAATAAATTCAAGAACTAACTGCACAACAGTAAGTATCAAACTGCTGTAGACTGAACCACTGAATCCTGAATCGCTACGATCTGACCCGCTGTAACCGAAACTGCTAAGATTCAAACCGCTGGAGACTGAACCGATACGATCTGACCCGCTGTAACCGGAACCGCTAAAATTCACATCGCTGGAGACGGAACTTCTAGGAAACTTGCGATAATTCTCCCCCTCAAAAAGGACATGAAATGACCTTTTTGCCAAAGCTGAGAGTCCGTGACGTTTGTAAATTTGTCAGGCACAAAACATGGAAAGAGACAAATGAAACTACTGCAACGAAGATGGTGATTAAGACTCTCTTGTAGTAACCCCTTGCTTTCCTCATCATCAACGGTTTAGTAGATTAACAATTCATTGAAGCTCGTAATATGCCAAAACCGCTTGATGAAATGCATATGACTTTAAAGTGAGTAAAAGGTTAAAACATGTCTCCAAACAAATCACCTCTTGTCTTTAAGCCTGACTACCTCTTGAGAAGATCTTGAACAACAATCCCATTAGAAGCTTGAGAAACAACAATCACTTGATGAAGCTTGATAAAGAACAAGTCTGCGACTTAAACCTGCACTAAATTATGATTTAGAACCTATATTGAGCACAACAACGTAACTCCTTTAACCATAGGTAGTGATATATACCCAACCTTCCATCCTTAATTGTATATATCCACTTCGTGAACATCCAAGTCTAATCACCTTAAATTGCAATTGTGATTCAGAACCTATATTGAGCACAACAACGTAACTCCTTTAAATATAGGTAGTGATATATACCCAACCTTCCATCCTTTATTGTATATATCCACTTCTTGAACATCCAAGTCTAATCACCCTAAATATGCTCGAGCAAGGGTCATCAAACATCGTGCATCCATCCACCCCGAGATGTTTGTGACACTAAGTACACCAACCCGTGAATTAACAAACCAATCAAGTTATCATAACTTCCCAATTCCTGCCGATCTTGAAGCACAAACATATCCCCAAAAAGAATAGTCAAACCCCGTAAGTTTTATTATGTCAAAATCCATGTCCCGCCTACTTGTCCAAAATTAATTTCACGGGATTTTACAACTCTTGAGATTTAAACCGAGAAATCGAATCTTTCGCGGGATTTTCTAAAATCAACAAGAGAAACCGTGAAATCAACAAGAACAATAAAGAGTGAGTTGTAATACTAATCTTCAAAATTACAGTCAAAGAAGTCAAATCTCAACTTGATCGAATCGCAACCAGTCAAGTCGCAGTTTGTCAAATCGCAACAAGTCAAATTGCAATCAACCAAATTGCAATAAGTCAAATCGCAAGTGTCAACTCGTAACGTCAAATCGCAACTAGTCAAATCGCAATCAGTCAAGTTGCAATAAGTCAGATAGCAACTTGTCAACTCGCAATTAATCAAATCGCAATTTGTCAACTATAACTCATATCGCAAAGATCAAATCGCATGCTCACTTAAATTGTAGGCATCAATAGTACAGTGTTGCCAAATCCACAACTCTGAGATCTCCTTGACATTTAAATACCCAAATACTAGCCTTGACGTATGAATCCTCGTAAAATGTTGTAGATCATACCACTCTTTATCACCAACACTATTAAAGACTCACAACAACCAAAAAATTGCGTGTCTCAACATAATTCTATTAACACCTTGGCAGCAACTTGAAGCCCACATCCAACAATCCAAACACTACATATATACCATAAGCCCACATGATTAAAGGGTAAGCCCAATCCAATGCCATACTTACCCTAAAGTTACGGTATAAGAATGACACTAGGGACCCTAATCACATTCACTTAGTTAACTCAAACCCTAATCATATTATACTCATCCGCCCCCTTTCACCTATCTCGATTCTCTCACCTAATAGTCTCTTGTATAATATGCCCTCTTAATCTCTTACAAACAAGCACATCAATATCTTTCAAAGATCTAAGGTAAGTACGTATTTCTTCATTGTGTTTTGATTCAACGAACGAAAGACAAATTAAAACCGATTGGTTTTGAGTTTGATCTTGAACTGTTCGGATATTAACATGAGGCTTGGTCCTCAACTTGATCTCAAAGAGTTGTTATTGATTTTGTTGTTGTATTTAGCCGAAAGAGATAGACAGATCTAACAATATTGTTAGAATTCGTTCTATTAATTATTTTTCGGACATTGAGAGGAAGTTAAAACTTCACAAAGATCGATGATGATTTGATTATTTCTTTCGTGTGTTATGACTTTTGAGAAGTCATGATTGTCCTTTGAATATCACGAAAAAGAAAGAAATAATGAGCTGAGATCTTTTTGTTAAAGAATTCTGTTTGGCTCGATGTGTTATATACGCTGTGATTATTGGCTGTGGGGTTAGGATAAGATCTTGTAGTAGTCGAGATGGGATTACAGAACTGAGGATGGATTTATTGTTAAGTTTGGTTCTGGTTTGTCGATGGTTTTAGGATAGAGAATGATTCGTTGTTGTAAGATGTGGAATGAGATTGCAGTTATCATTGTTGTTGTTGTAATTGTTGTTAACTGATGATTGTTGTTCAAAGGGTCATGGTCTTTGTCACTTCTTTATCTTCTTCAAATCTTTCAATTTAATGTTTGATAACTTGTTGACCAAATTAAACCGTTTGACCGTTTTACCTAGTGACAGACAAACCGTATCAATGAAATTGTAGACAAACCGAGTTCGTGATTATGCAGACAAACCGAGTATACTTTATATACACAAACCGAGTTCGTGATTATACAGACAAACCGAGTACACCTTGTATACACAAACCGAGTTCGTGGTTAAACAGACAAACCGAGTCCATGACTAAGTAGACAAACCGCGTTTGACCAGTCAAAGCTGTCACTCTCACCCTTTTGTCTTTTACCCCATTTTTGGCTACTATCCAAAAAAATATACACAAACCGCATTAAAAACATCCATTCTTTTGACCGCATCCAAGAACACTTATCATTACTTGGCAGCAACTCACTACTAAGAACAACCATTACTGATTCAAGATACAAGTTTGTGAAAGCACAAACTGCATAAGCAGATTCAACATAAGGAAGTGGATATAAAAAATACGAGTTTGTGATATGTGTAAAAATGAGTAGCAAGTGTAACAACACAGTGAACATCAAGCCCAACAACACAAGTGTACAAACCAAGAGTGTGATTTGTTGCTTGAACAACCAAAACCCAAAAACCAAGCTGCTGTTTTAGCCAACTCAAAAGAGAAGCACGCAGCTACTACATAAATCAAAATCACATGTATGGACACAACAAGAATACATGAGTTTAATTCACTTGATGGCACTAATAAATGAACCACAAACCAAACAAAACCATCTGCTGCTACATCAACCAAACGAATGGGCTTGACTCAACCAAAAACACTAAGGCCCAAGATTCAAATTATTGAACAATATGAAATGATTCGAACAACAAAAAGAAGATGCAAGCAGTTAGACAAAAATTGTTCGAACCATACATAAAGAATAAATTAAGACCGACACACAATCAAACCGGATCTAACCATGGCTCTTGATACCAATTGTAGGAAATAACCTTCTTGATTGTGTGGATGATTCGGGTGGTCTTGGGTTATGGAAGATTAGATCCATGGAGTTAGATGGAAGAACTAGAGAGAGAGAGTTGGGAAAACTTGTGAATACTAGATTAAGTGTGTGTGAAAGTTACAAGAGATCCAACCCTTCCCAAGTGTGGGAAGGGGTATTTATACTTCTACATATTGGTGCCCCTAGTGGGCTGTGGAGTGAGCTGGCAGTGGGGAAAGCCCCGACCCACTCCACAAATATAGATATGACTATTCTAATAAAACTAATAATACTAATAATACTAAGCTTATATAAATAAGCCTACGAGCTATGTAGATGCTAATTAGATACTCGGGGTGACCGAACCTTCATATGAATATTTATATTCCTAACACATGGCCGCAACTCAAGGAGCACCACAACAACCTTATCAACAACAACCGTATCAACCACCACCACATGTTGGGAATGTTCATGCCCCGGGTAGTTTTGACTCGGGATGGGGAGATTGGAATCGTGAATTGAATGAGATTGTGCGTAGGGATGTGTGGAGAGATTTTATGATGTTGAGGCAAAACTATAACTATGATTACTCAATACCGATGCTTCAACATGTGGCTCATCAAGCTAACTATGAGGTACCTCCCTACAACCCACCAAATGCTCCACCCTATCCATTTGAATATGACCCGTATCCTGGCCAATACCCTTACCCATATCCTGGGTACGCACCATTTCCTGACCCAGTGCCGGTTTATGGAAGAGTTCCTAACGTTGGAGGGACGAACTTTTAGGTGGGTGGTTCTTCAACGGGGGTTGGAAGAAAAAGACAAGCTTTTTCAGTTTTTAGTGATGATGAGAATGAAGATGATGAGGATGATGAAGAAGAGGTTGAAGAAAGTGAAGATGAGAGGATTAACCCGGACAACATGGAGTCCGATGACTGATGGTTAATGATGTTATGGTTATGTTTTAAAAAACAATGATGGTTGAACAATTTCTATTTCTATTTCTTTAACCTAACTTTCGTAGGATTTATGGTTATGATTTTGGTTTGTTTTGGATTATTTTTATTATGTTTTATATTTGGTTTGGTATTTTGTTTTGTTGTTTCGAGTATAGTATTTGCAGGGGAAGAATTGACGGAAGCTTAGTGTTGATCAAATATTTGGAGTTAGAAGAACTCATGTGCTTACTTATGATCAAATAAGCCTAAGCGAATTTTTCCGGATAGTATGTATTTTTTTTTCTCTATTTTTTTTCCTATTTTCTTTACTTTGAAGTTCGTTTTATTACATTGAGGACAATGCAAAACTTAAGTGTGGGGGAGGGAAGGAATAGGAAAAATTGTTTTAATTTTTAATTTTTAATTTTTGATTTAGTAGATTTTGGAATTCAAGTAACTAGAATGTGTTCGCCCTTGATTTTTCTAGTTGTTAGATGAATTGATTCAATGGTAAAAATAAGGCTATTTGAAAATTTTTGGAATGTAATCAAGTTATGAGAGATATTGATAACTATTGCTAGTACATTTTATCACCACCTTAAATTGTGAGGATTCAAGCCTTTTTGTATAAAGCACTTCTTATGCTTTATATTTCGTTATGAGTGTGCCGGTGATTATGTTGATTCTAGAACTTGTACTTGTTATGCATTACGGTTAAAATTACTTTCAAGTAATAAAATATATTCAAATGATAAGAGGCAAATTATGATTTTTTTACCAAATGGCCTTCCGTTTACAATTTATTTTTGCTAACCGCATTGGTTAGTTGTCTTAAGTAATTGGAACCCATTTGTTACCGTTATCTTATACGCTAGATACCCTTAGTTACACCCTTTTGAGCCTATCTTTTCTTTTGATTAAATCCAGAAAAGTACAAAAAGATTTTACACCATACACCTTAGACTTTCCCGAATCAAGTTCAAATGAAGTTCAAAACTATTTATTTTTGATGATTGCATGTTGACCACACCTTGTATGTGTATATGTTGTTTCAATGAAGAAGGAGGTCGCTACTCTTATTTGTATTTTTTGTAGCGTGTGCTCATCCAAAATGTGGGGGGACGTTGTGTAAAAAAAAAAAAAAAAAAAAAAAAAAAAAAAAAAAAAAAAAAAAGATAGCCAATGAGCTATGAAAGTATGGAATGATGAAAATAAAATAGTCAATGAGCTATTAAGGAAGGGAAGAGTTAGTATGAAATTCGGAATAATAATCGAAGAAGTTTGGTGGAGTAATCATTTGTGATATAAAGAGTTGGGGACGGAATTTGGACTTGATTCTTATTTGATTCTTATTTAGAACCAAATCAAAATTCCCATGTCTTATCCTTACCCTTACCAATTACTTTATTCGTTGTTAGCTTTCGAGTATCCGGATTTAGTGATGGCTTTGTTTAGATATGTAGTACATGGATGTTCTAGTGACCATCCGAGTTTTTGAATAGATGAAAAACGTTGTTAGCGATCTAGTGAGTAAATTGGTGACCATCCGTTATGCATGTAACGTCGTTAGCAAACCAAGGTACAATCTAGTGACCATCCGTTGCTTAACTAAACAAAGATTCGTTGTTAGCGAGCTATGATGTTCTTGTATGAGTATTTACACATTAGCTAGGTAATCAAAACCCTTCAACCTAAAAACCGAATAAAAGACCTCTTTGATGTTTTATTTTGTTGTTTTGATACAAGTACAAGCTTATGGTAAGAAACATGAATCATGACTGAGCGATTGAGTGATTTACAATCAAATCTACCCTCGAGTGTTGTGTGAATTTAAAATTTCCTTTGTGAGGTGCTTATTGATGTAATTAAGCTCGATTTAACTTGCGTATATTTCAAGGATTTTTCATAATTAAAGTAAAATAACAATTGTCCTATTGGGATGGTTGTTAGCTTTTTATAATCATAATGAAGATGCCATTGAGTTCAGTTTTTCTAAAAATTAGACTTGCTCGAGGGCGAGCAGAACTCAAGTGTGGGGGATTTGATAACGCTTAAATCTAACATGTTTTTAGGCCCGTTATTGCTAGTTTTGTGCATCATATTTGGTTATATTTATGTGTATTTGTTGCTAAATGATGAAAAAGTGTGTATGCAAGTAAATATAGCCAAGTACAGGAAAAGATGATAAAAAGACGAAGAAATGAAGAGATTATGCACATTTGGAGAATTACGAGAAAGAAACCACGCGATACTTCAAGGATTTGATTAGTTCAAGATTTACATGCTTATATATCAAGAAAAGATCAAGTTCTATGATAGGAAGTAGTGGTACAGTGGAGGATCAAGCACATAACGAGAAATGAGAAAGAAGAAATAAAGTTGCATGGCAGAGTGGCCCATCCGATCGGATGGCGCCCGCATCCGAATCGGATGGGAGAAGGTTATTTTACCGAGAGCTCCAACCGATTAGTTGGAGCCAAATACCGATCGGTTAGCTGATGCTGGAGTTACAAAGTTGCATTTAATGAAGAAGTTAAGCCCCATAATCATTGAGGCTTATCATTTCTCGGCTATTTACTGATATTGGACATTTTTGCTTGGAGAATAAGGGTTTTTCTCACTTATTTAAGAAACCCTTGGCTAAGTTACAAAGAGAGAAGTTTTTTGGGAGGTGACAACCCAAAGGCAAATCGAGTTAAGGCTTACACCAAGTCTAACTAACTTATTATTACTGCCCGAAAGCTTGTAGTTGCTGTGAAAATGTCCAGGAAGCCTTGAGTTCGAGTCTCAAGAGTTGTGTCCGTGTGTGGAGTTGTTTACGTGTAATCAAAGGCGATTAGAGGAGTGTGGATTGCTATAGTTCCACAATTCTAGTTCTTGTAATTCCTCGATTAGGTATTTCTTGTTGAGTTATTATGAACTACTTTTACTTTTACTATAAGATGAATGAAAGTTTGGTTAATTACTTGTGTTTGATTATGATTGTTATGGAGTGATTTTGGTTTTACTTGTGTGTGTATGATGTGACAATTGTTGGAGTGATCTTATCATAGTGATGCATGAAAACATATCTTGTTTTATGAGTTTGTTGAGATACAATCTAATCTTGCTTAATTGGTTGGTAAAAACAATCTTAAAGACTAACAAAGGCCGAAAGGAGTTTTCTTTATGTTTTTATTCCAAAAAGTTAGTGCACGAATTAGTATGGATTATGGTGTGTGACAAACACCATCTTTACTCATTAAAATGTATTTGAAAACGATTTCATCACGAAAAAGGCCGAAAGGATTCGTAGGAATTCTTAAGATAAGAAATGCTTTTAAACAACAAAAAGCTTAAAAGAATTGTCGTAATAGTTAATCAAGGCCGAAAGGAATTAACTAGGAGATTGAATTCTAGATATGATTTCTCATGATAAAAACCATTGATTGTGAATCATTCATATTAAGTTGTGCATCACTACAAGTTACATCCAACTTGGTTGGTTACTCTAAACAATTGGTCATAGAATCACACACAAGTATATTTGTTTTTGATTGATTGAACCTTGCTTGCTTTTGAATTTACTTCAAATTGGATTGACACCCTTTTTGCTAAAACTTATTTTACTAAACCTAAACCCCAATTCCCTTGGGACGATCTCGACTTACCCACCTTTACTACCGCGGACGAGTATACTTGCTCGTATGTGTGATTAGAGAATTGGATAAATCGTGTTTATAAATTTTAAAACTTGAACACAACGACACGCACATCAACAGTACATATTTTTTTTTACATCACAGTACATGTTTCCATGCTTAAAATAAAAATTTGCATAAAACCAACTTAATCTATATTTTTAAAAGACTCATACTTTATTTAGTTCTTTGCTTAAAAATACACTTTATGTTTTGTCATCAACAAAAAGGGGGAGATTGTTAATACAAATATCGTCCTAAAAACGTTATTTATATTTTACGATCTTTGCTTAATTTTGTTAATGACAATTACAAAGTTTATCTTTAAGCCAAGCATAAATATAAAATTAAGTCCTTTACATTTATAGTAATAAGTCTTTTTAAGCACATTTTACACATTACATGATCACTAGGAATTACATTGCATGCATATATACTTTTACATGTTTTACTTTTATTTTTCAAATTAGAAATATTAACACATGACATCATGGCATACCTCATTAGAAAATCTTATGAAGATTTGAAATATTTTGTAAAGATCTTTAAGTAACAAAGTTTACTTTGCAAGATCATGACATGACATAACAAGATATGGAAAGATATGGGAAATCCTTAGCTGGCTTGTCCCCGCGGAACCAAACCAGTACAAAGGCGGATCCAAATTTTGGGATCCGCCAAATCCGTCCCCTGTTGATAAGCTTTGCCTATAAATAGCAAGCTGATCATTCAGGCACATTCATCACTTACATAGCATAAATTATACATTCATTCATTTATACATTACTAACCCATATCATTCATTCATTTCATTCTTAGTGATCTTCCTTTTTGTAGCAAAAGAGATCAAGCATCAACAAGCTTCAACACACTGTTGCAAGTTTTGATAATTAGATACTGTGTGATTTGTTAAGTTCACACATCATTGTTTATACCATTCATTCAGTAGTGATCAGTTAGTGTTTTAGTCCTTAAAACACATAGAGTGTCGGGAGTGGTTGTACCCTTGTAAAGAACTCGGTGTTTAGCTTAGTACCGGATAAAGAGTAAGCGACGTGTAAAGGTCTTCTCCGCCTAGAAGGGAGTTTGTTTCTTAGTGAAGAAAAACTCTCGAGTTAGAGGCTCGAGGAGTGGAGTAGGGCAAGGAAGAGAGTCCTTGTAGCCGAACCACTATAAATCTCCGTGTTGTGGTTTGATTGTTCCTTTCCTTACTTATATTGTTTGTATGTGTGTATTTACTTTGAAATCACGTTAAGTCACAAAGCGAATTAATTTTAAAGTGGTAAAAACTATTCAACCCCCTTTATAGTTTTCCACAACATCCTAATGTCGGATGGCAAGAAAAAGGCTAAATGTAAGCATTGCTTGAGTATAATTGATGAAGCGAAAAGTATACCGCTTTTAGGGGGTCATTTAAGCCCTAAATCGTATTTATTTGATCAAATATTGCCCTAAATCGTTCCTTTTGTCATTTTAGGTACTTTGGAGAAGAAATCTGGAAAATGGAGCATTTTGGACGTTTTTGGAGCATAAAAGTGAAGAAAACGACAAAGTCTCCAAAGCTGTTGGAAAAGTACACGTGACGGCGTCAAGGATTGCTCCTGACGGCGTCACGGCTTGGCAAAAGAGGTGGATATGACAAATACACATGACGCGCCAGAAAGTTTTACAATGGAAGTCTGATGGCGTCACCCTTTAAGGTGATCAAGGCCGTCACGGTTTAAGTTAAAGAGAGACGGCGTCAAGCACAATTGTGACGGCGTCAACCCTTGACGCGCCAGACTAGATTTTGGAGGATTAAAGAGGGACGGCGTCAGGAAGACCATCCGGGAACCCTAGCCGCGGCGAGGTGACGGCGTCACCTCCTACAACGTGAAGCCGTCAGCCCCTAAATTCTATATATAGTTTTGCAATTTTTAGTCATTAGTGTGCAACTTTGTGAGGAGAAACCCTAAGACGAATTTTCCGCCATTTTTAAGGGTTTTATACCCTTGGATCTCCCATGTTTAATTGAAGATAAGTAATCAATTAATCATTCAATATGTCTATGTGTTGTTTGATTATATCTTGTTCTTGTCTTTTAATTAACATGCTAGGCTAGATTTATCTTGTGGTTGCTTAGATCTAATGAAACCTAACTATTGATTATTGGTTGTTGGTTTGTTATTAATTGTATTGGATGATTGTTTATCGATGTTCGGCTTAAGAAAACTGGCTAACCTCCTATACGGTAACTTGCTTGAACGTCTTAAGAAACATGAACCAATGCGTACTAAGGTTTTTATGGTTGTATTTAATGCATGAGCGAATTCTAGTGATCCCATGTTAGGAGCTTCTTAGCCGGCTCGACATAGGAGTGAAGTAGGAGCTTATAGAGTTGGGGAAGTACGTACGCCACCTCACGATTGGTATTAAGGAATACACCCGTCATCCACGCAATTAATACACACTAATCAACCGGTAAAAGATAGTTAGGGAGTAAGGAAATCTAAGTAAACACATTTCTCTCCATATAAGTTCCACAACCTTTTCATTTTCAGTTATTTTATTTTATTTGCAATTGTAGTTATTTGGGTTAGTTGACTAGCAACTAATTCTGCCCACTCCTTCAAACCCGAGATTTTACTTGCTTTCCATAAAATATAAAAAAATACAAAAAGAATCTTCCCTCACCCTTAGACCTATTAGAGTAGTTTTTCAATCCTAACGACACTATTCCCCTAGAGAACGATCAATCCCCCGGTACTTGCCACTACACTATACTACATCGGTCAGGTACACTGCCTGGTGGGGATTGCAAGCCTCTTGAGATCCCTCGAGAGGTAAAACCTGTTGTAAGGTCGCAAAACCACGCATCAAGTTTTTGGCGCCGTTGCCGGGGAATAGTTATTGTTTAGGTTTAATTTTTATTTTATTAGGTCTACTCACTAGATTCCTTTCTAGTGAGATTTTTATTTTATTTTTCTAGGTTTTCTTTAGTCTATCTTTTTTCTTCGTTTCTTTGTTCGTAACCATTACCATCCGACATCATGGAAGGTGGTAGTATCCTCGATCCCAACAACCCACCACCACAACAACACCCACCTCCTAGAGTCCGTACCTTAGGAGACTACTCCCGTCCTAGCCACCATGGCTATCGAAACACCATTGAGCTCACTCAAGTAGCCAATGTCACTCCCTTGCGATCCGACACCATCCGGTTGGTGCAAAGCGGATGCGCATTCCATGGACTTCGTTCCGAAGATCCTAATCAACATCTCAAGGACTTTCTCAAAATCATTGATTCCATAGACCTTGATGTTGCCACTTGAGAGACGAACCGACTACATCTCTTTCAATTCTCTCTGCGGGACCAAGCTAGTCAATGGCTAGAGCGCCTACCCGCAGGATCCATCACCTCTTGGGATGATCTCACCACTCGTTTCCTCGCTCAGTTTTTCCCACCAGGAAGAACTACCAAGCTAAGGAATGATATCTTGATGTTCCAACAACGTCAAGGCGAAACCCTCTACGAGGCATGGACTTGATTCAAGGACTTACTCCAAAAAGTCCCTCACCATGGCATAGAACTTTGGCTCCAAGTCCAAATCTTCTATGACCATATTAATCTCTCCACGAGGCAAACCATTGACCAATCGGCCGGTGGTAAGCTACGTGATCTAAGTGCGGAACAATCATGGGCTCTCCTGGAAGATCTTGCTCTTTATGACAACGAAAGTTGGAGTGATCCCCGTGATTTGAATAAAACGGTCAAGGCAATATCTTTGCCTTCGAACAATTCAAGCACTTCCGACCGTAGGATCATAGAACTTGAAGACCAAGTCAAGTTTCTTATGAAATCCTACGAGGCTCCTAAACCTTCAAGCCAAGTGAACAAAATCACTTCTTCATGTGATTTATGTAGTGGTCCCCACGACACTCGTGATTGTGTGGAACTCCCCGAACAAGCTTTTGCGGACTACGCATCCTCGCGTATCGACGGAGCGGGAGACAAGTGGTACACTTTCAAACCCGAGCCAAACCCCTACGGTGATTCATACAACCCCTCATGGAAAAATCACCCAAACCTTAAGTGGAAACAAAACCAAAACGCACAACAAACCAATTCTTCCAACCCACCTAATCGTTTCCAATCAAGCGGTTCCAACTCGAACCGTACTTTCAACAACAATCCTTCCAGCAATGGTAGTACCAATAACTTTGAAGGATTGATGTCCCAATTTATGGCATCTCAAGAAGCTCGTTTGGCCAAGTTTGAAGCCGATTTCAAACAAAAACAAAGCGAGATGACCAATAAGATTGACACTTTGTTGAAAACCCTCAATGACCGAGAAATGGGAGCACTCCCTAGCAACACAGTCAAGAACCCGAAACTAAACGTCAACGCCATTTCATCGGTTTCGTCTCCTAGTTCTTGTCCATAATATTATTCGGTCAATTCCATGAGCACGTGTTTCATACAAACCCAAGTCGTTCAAAATGACCAAGAAGTTATGATATCCAACACTAAATTGGTCAACAACATAGTTGAAACACCTCCCACTCAAAACCTTGACGAAGAATTCAAGGAGCTCCACCTTGAAAGTCCGGTTATTGATGTGTTGGATGAGAAGAAGCTCAAGTTAGGCGAAAAAGGGACCACCTTTGTTCAAAACAAGCTACTTAAGAAGTTAGATGATCCTGGCTTATTTGTTCTACCTTGCAAGATCGGTAATTCGGAGGCTTATGACATATTAGCCGATCTTGGATCAAGCCTTAACCTACTTCCGTTACCTCTCTACACCTCTCTAAACCTAGGAAAACTTGAAGAAACCGAGGTGATAATAGGCTTAGCGGATGGGAGTGTTGCTTACCCAGTTGGAGTAGTCAAGGACGTGTTAGTACGCATAGGAAAACTAACCATTTTAGCCGATTTCCACGTCCTTGATATGGTTAGCGACCCTACATGCCCCTTGTTGATGGGTAGAGGATTTTTGGCGACCGCTAGTGCTATGATTGATTGTAAGGAATCTAAGATAGCGGTAGGAGAAGGTGATACTTGGTCAGTCTATGATGTGAAGAAACATGCTTATGATACTAGTGATGAACCAACACCCCATTGGTTAGAATTAAATAAGAGACCATCTAGATATGGACCTTGGATCGATAGAGACTTCATAGGACCCCAACGCCCATTTTACCTAGAAGAGGACTTTGTGAACCGAACACATACGGTAGAGAAACTCTTGGCTAGGGACACCGAATTCGATCCATTTGAAGACCCTCTAGTTTTTAGGAAGATGATTGATTTCCTAGGAGTTTTGCCAATTAACCTAGGGATGAATAAGTGGACTTGTGAGGACGATGATCATAAGTGGGATTGGGACAAACCACCCAAAGATGGAGATGGGTCATGGCATATTAAGATGACATTGTATGACCCGGATGGAGAGAAGTTTGAAAAGATATATTGTACTAAGCGGACCAATAGGAAACTTCAATCCAAGCTTAACCCTAAAGACGTCCTCGATGACGAACTCACTTACAGAGAGTAGAAGGACTTTGAGTCTAGCTACAAGACTCGTTAATAAAGAAAAGCGCTTCTTGGGAGGCAACCCAAGCTTTATTTGCTTTGTGTGTTTATTTATTTGTTTGTTTGATTTTATTTGCTTCCGTATGTATGTTTAATTTTTATTATTATTGATTCATGTTCAAAACTAAATTGTGAAAATGCTTTATCTTGTTTTTAACTTCGTCTTAACTACATATAAAGGTATTTTGCAAAAGATAAGTGTAAGGGAAATCCAAATCGGTTTAGTAGAACAAATTAACATGAATCATAACAATATTAAATTAACATACATATTAGTAATGGTTTGAGTCAAATGCTTGTATCGAGTCATAATGATGTTTTGCAGGAATTCCAGGAAGTAAGGTATAGGTTTTTCCAGAAATTTTCCGGAAACTTAACATGAGAATTCTGTCAGATCATTTCTGACGGCGTCAGGTTTTAATTTTCTGAAATTTTTGAAAGTTTTGTTTTTCTACCGGAATCATAAAAAGTTTTTATTAAATCTCTAACTTATAAACTCCAGGAATCTATAAAATAATCATTCCACAAGCATTATATCCTTATACAGATTTATCCCGCCGATGTTATGCAGGTTTTTGTGTTTGTTTTCTCAGGTTTAACAGGTTATTTTGGACAAGGAAATGTATGTAGAATCTAGCTTTTGGCGATGCATTAGTCTTGGAGCTTCTACTTTCTCTTGGAAGAAGATCTAACCATGTTACCTCTTTATCCACCGAGCGAATCAGGGGAGTATTTGATTTCATTCTTTTACCTTATTTACTTTTACATCTTGTTATTTGAACATTGGGGACAATGTTCATCTTAAGTGTAAGGGGGGGGGGGTAAAGTACGATACCTTAGAGAATGCTATTACGCTTGATTTTTGTTTGTTTAATGGTAGATGTGTAATAAAACTGAGAGAAATACCTGTTAAGGCAATTTTAGTGCCAAATTTAAAATTTTTTACAACATATAGGAGCGAAACTTTGATCTTAATGAGCGTCTCATGGATAGGAAGTTATATGACTAGCACAAAACCGTACCACTAAAAAATTTTCCACCCCCAAATATGTGAGGTTCGCCCCTAGAATTGGTAGGAAAAGCATTTATGATATGATGTGTGTACCGGTAGCACTTAGATTCTAGAACTTGCGTTAGGACCATTCCGAGGCCACAAGTGAGACTAAATTCGTGTAGTTAGATTTACTACATGATAAGAGGCATTAGGATTAACCCATTGTTTTACACCTGTGTTTTTGTTATAATTACATTGGCTACATTGGTCAAGTAATTCTCCCACACCCTTTGCGTTGTACTCATTTTTAGTACACGATACCCCTAGTACACCCCTCAGAGCCTATCTTTTCGTTTCTAACTTTAATCATTTTACTTAAAGGAAGAATTTGTTACACCCCACTTAAATGTACACCCAAATCGCCTTAGCCTACCTTGTATGGACTCATCTTTAGTGCATTATTGTTACAACATTTGTTTAAACCCCAAGTTAATTATCTAATTGATTACATGGTTGCTAAGTCGAGTCATATCCTTGTACATATTGTTTTGGGACGATTGGGACTCATGGGTAAAGTACTAGTGTAATGGAGTAATGGGGAAGAACAACATTATTACCCCCGTATGTGCTAAATATTTTAAAAGTACTCCAAGTGTGTCGATTATCTTAATTCGAGTAATTAGAATAGTTATTTGTAAAGTTATGTAAAAGTTCAAGTGTAAGGGGAATGCGACGCCCCTACGATGTATTATTTTGGATGGTAGGGCAAGAGTGTATGAAAAAAAAAAGGAAAAAAAAAGAAAAAGAAAAGTAGAATACGGACTACCATCCCGTTTCATTTTATGTTTATTTTATGTTTTTGTTATTTTGTTTTTAGCTTAAGTCGAGTCTAGTCTTGGCTTAGCAACGCCATATTGTACATGTAATTAATCAAGATCTTTAACTCGCCACCAGTAAAATATCCCTTATCCAACAAAACCGTGTTTATCATATCCCTACACCTAACGTTATAACCCGTTTAAAAGCCCTCTTTGATAGTTTATCTTAGGTGCTTACGCCTAGTGGAGGAGGTTTTTGATCCTTTCCCAAGCCTATGGTAATCTATTTGCTATGACAGGTAATGAGTGATATTTCTCCATTTTCATATATAAATTTACAACACCCGAGAGATGAGAGTATCCAAACACTTAATGTGAGGTGCTAGCGTATAATCTCCGTGCTTATTATGATTAAAGTGGAACGACTATTTGTTGTAATTACTTTTATATTAGCGTTAAATGACCCCTAACTTGTATTTTGATTAGAATAAAAGCGCATTTGCTTGAGGACAAGCAAATCTCAAGTGTAAGGGTATTTGATGAAGCGAAAAGTGTACCGCTTTTAGGGGGTCATTTAAGCCCTAAATCGTATTTATTTGATCAAATATTGCCCTAAATCGTTCCTTTTGTCATTTTAGGTACTTTGGAGAAGAAATCTGGAAAAGGGAGCATTTTGGACGTTTTAAGAGCATAAAAGTGAAGAAAACGACAAAGTCTCCAAAGCTGCTGGAAAAGTACACGTGACGGCGTCAAGGATTGCTCCTGACGGCGTCACGGCTTGGCAAAAGAGGTGGATATGACAAATACACATGACGCGCCAGAAAGTTTTACAATGGAAGTCTGACGGCGTCACCCTTTAAGGTGATCAAGGCCGTCACGGTTTAAGTTAAAGAGAGACGGCGTCAAGCACAATTGTGACGGCGTCAACCCTTGACGCGCCAGAGTGGATTTTGGAGGATTAAAGAGGGACGGCGTCAGGAAGACCATCCGGGAACTCTAGCCGCGGCGAGGTGACGGCGTCACCTCCTACAACGTGACGCCGTCAGCCCCTAAATTCTATATATAGTTTTGCAATTTTTAGTCATTAGTGTGCAACTTTGTGAGGAGAAACCCTAAGACGAATTTTCCGCCATTTTTAAGGGTTTTATACCCTTGGATCTCCCATGTTTAATTGAAGATAAGTAATCAATTAATCATTCAATATGTCTATGTGTTGTTTGATTATATCCTGTTCTTGTCTTTTAATTAACATGCTAGGCTAGATTTATCTTGTGGTTGCTTAGATCTAATGAAACCTAACTATTTATTATTGGTTATTGGTGTGTTATTAATTTTATTGGATGATTGTTTATCGATGTTAGGCTTAAGAAAACTGGCTAACCTCCTATACGGTAACTTGCTTGAACGTCTTAAGAAACATGAACCAATGCGTACTAAGATTTTTATGGTTGTATTTAATGCATGAGCGAATTCTAGTGATCCCATGTTAGGAGCTTCTTAGCCGGCTTGACATAGGAGTGAAGTAGGAGCTTATAGAGTTGGGGAAGTACGTACGCCACCCCACGATTGGTATTAAGGAATACACCCGTCATCCACGCAATTAATACACACTAATCAACCGGTAAAAGATAGTTAGGGAGTAAGGAAATCTAAGTAAACACATTTCTCTCCATATAAGTTCCACAACCTTTTCATTTTCAGTTATTTTATTTTATTTGCAATTGTAGTTATTTGGGTTAGTTGACTAGCAACTAATTCCGCCCACTCCTTCAAACCCGAGATTTTACTTGCTTTCCATAAAATATAAAAAAATACAAAAAGAATCTTCCCTCACCCTTAGACCTATTAGAGTAGTTTTTCAATCCTAACGACACTATTCCCCTAGAGAACGATCAATCCCCCGGTACTTGCCACTACACTATACTACATCGGTCAGGTACACTGCCTGGTGGGGATTGCAAGCCTCTTGAGATCCCTCGAGAGGTAAAACCTGTTGTAAGGTCGCAAAACCACGCATCAATAATGTCAGCGAGTTCCAACTCGAAGTTGAGGGCTCATATCAAACAGAAGTATTGCAAGGCACTCAATACGGTTCCGGAAGCGGGTCAATCGTCTATGGCTCGGGACGGGAGTATTTTTGTATACGATCATCAAGTAGTTCGTCAACAATTTTTCGGTTTGGTGATTCGATAAGGTTTGTCGTTCAACCATTGGGACGACCAGGATATGACGGAGGTGTTTCAGAATCATGTCCAACCAATGTACAATCATGTAAGTCGTATGACTCTAAAACGCGATGCTATGAAAATGTGGAAAACGGCCAAACAAGAATTAAAATATGCTTTTTTAAATTTAAATGCTTGTGTTAATATAACAACGGATGTTTGGTCCGCTCCTCATGGTTCCCCATTTTCGTACCGTTGTGTTACCGCACATTAGGTTGATCCCGAAAGTTGGCAAATGATGAAGCGAGTCATATCATTTGAAGAGTTCCCGGTTCCTGACACGGGAATTGCTTTATTCAAAATGTTGAGAAAAGTGTTTCACAAATTTCACTTGCAAAACAAAATTCTTTCAATTATGTTAGATAATGCTAGTAACAACGCAAATGCAATGGGTAGACTAAAAATGGAATACTAGCCACCTTTAAATGGAAATTTTTATCATTCTCGATGTGTTGCACACATCATTAACTTGGTTGTGCAAGCGGGATTAGCCGATCCCGTAATGCATGAAATGAAAGATTGTTTTAAACAAATGTTATACGATATTTTTAAAAAGGTACTAAAAGATATAATAACTGCGTTCAGATGTGTGTTGATGCGGGGAAACATTGGTTCTCACCTAATTCAGGTTGTGATACAAGATGGAATTCCACTTATCTTATGTTCCTAAGTGGTCTGGAAAAAAAAGGCGACTTTACAATATTTTCATGATATGTTGGCGGAAAAGGGTAGCGTTGTTCCATTTGCAATCGAACATTGGGAAACTATTGAAAAACTAGCCCGATTACTTGAAGTTTTTTTCAACGCCACAAAAAAATTATCATTAGTTTATTATCCAACATCTCATTTGGTACTCGAGCAACTATACTACATGTGTTCAAGTTTGGCCTCATTTGAATTAAATGGTAGTGTGTGTGTGTGTGTATATATATATATATATATATATATATATATATATATATAT
The DNA here is from genome assembly GCA_021014915.2 of Artemisia tridentata subsp. tridentata. Taxonomy (NCBI): domain Eukaryota; kingdom Viridiplantae; phylum Streptophyta; class Magnoliopsida; order Asterales; family Asteraceae; genus Artemisia; species Artemisia tridentata. The sequence continues at coordinate 129,863,091 of CP139508.1, forward strand.
ATATATATATATATATATATATACATATATGGTTTCACCAATGAAAGAAAAGCTTATTAAATATTTTGAAACTTTGCTACCGGTAATTACTTGTGCGGCCGCATTAAATCCATGTTATAATGTATGCGGGGTAGAGTTACTTATCAACTCGATTACAACTGATTTGGGGTTATTCGCGAATAACGTGAACTTTGGTGAAGATGCAAAAGCGGCTTTTAAAAATTCTTTTGAAGGTTTATGGGAATATTATTTTGACAAATATGGTAACCCAACTCCTTCTGTGAATGCGACTTCTTCATCATCGAGGTCGTCGCATAGAGGGAATCCGATACAAGGCTTGCTACATAAGTTAAGAGAAAATCCCAATAAACGGGCAAAGAGTGATCATTTCACAAACAATGAATATACAAGATATACCGGAACCGATTTTATCTCACATATTCCGACCGACCAACATGAAAACTTTGATGTTTTGGCGTTTTGGAAAGCAAAGGAAACAATGTTTCCCGTTCTATCCTGAATGGCTCGAGATCTAGTAAGTGTACAAGCTACTTTGGTAGCTTCTGAATCCGCTTTTTCAACAAGTGGAAGGGTGTTATCAAATAGAAAAGCAAGGCTCACACCGGCTTCTTTGGAAATGTGTATGTGTTTGAAAGATCATTTGGACGCAACCAAGCGAGTGCAACACAAATCAAGTCTTGAAAACCCCTTAGACATCGAAGAGGAGATCTACGAGGTAGAGGTGCAAGAGGGTACAATCTAGTTGCTTTTCGATGAAGAAATAAGACAAGATGAAGCTGCTAACGAACCTAGGTCCCTCGCATCTGATGAAGACATTTACGAGTAGCTTTTCGATTTGTTATGTTTATGTATTATGTTTTAAGTTTATGTATTATGTTTGATGTATTTTCTTTCATGATGTATTTCCTTTCAGTTGTATTCCGATGTATTTAATAAAAGTTGAAGTTTATTCATTTTACTTTGTATAAACGACGAAAAACGAAAAAAAAGAAAAAAAAAGTTAACCGGTTAATAACCGGACCCAAACCGGTCAAACCATTTTTTGAAAATTCAAATTTGAACTTGGCGCCTTGGCGGGAAAAAAAATACACAAACCGGTTAACCGGTCCAAACCTACGAACCGTACCTAAACCGGTTTCAATCGGTTGGGTTTTTTCCTCCCCGGATCCGGTTTGTAACCGAAGCGGTTAACCGGCCCAATCGGTTTTTTTTCGTTGACTCGAACCGGATCGGGTTTAACCGGTCGTCAAACTGAACCGGTTAACCAAAAAGTACACCTCTACACGTGGGTGAAGAAGTAAAATGAAGTTATTTGTGGAAAAAAATTGTAATGAAATTCACATCAAGCCTTTCGTCTTTACTTGCACACAAAATTATTGGATTTTTATGTTATTTTTACGTAATGATTAAAAAAGTTATATTTGTAGTTAGACAAACTTATTTTCCATTAGTATATACTTAAAAAAAATTAACTAAACCATTCAGACAATTATACAAAAACAAATAGTATTATTTCATTCAGATTCAGACTTTACAACCACCTCTTACCAGTAAGATGCGGTAGTCAGATTCAGACCCAATACATCTTAATGAAACAAACACCCCGTAACTACTGATGAACAAGACTAACTGAGATCAATCTACATGTAGTTCATAAGTGTTCATCAGTTAGTCTTGTTGATGAACTGATGAACAACATTAATTGATGAATAAAACTAAGTACTGATGAACAAAACTAACTGATGAACAAGACAACATCAATCTACATGTTGTTTATAAGTGTTCATCAGTTAATCAATCTTGTTGATGAACTGATGAACAACACTAACTGATGAATAAGACAAGATCAATCTACACATTGTTCATAAGTGTTCATCAGTTAGTCTTGTTTATCAGTTCATCAGTGTTGTTGATGAATTGATGAACACTAACTGATGAACAAGACTAACTACCGATGAACAAGACAACATCAATCAACATGTTATTCATAAGTGTTCATCAGTTAGTCTTGTTGATGAACTGATTAACACTAACTGATGAAAAAGACTAAGTACTAATGAACAAGACTAATTGATAAACAAAACAACATCAATCTACATGTTGTTAATCAATAAAAAAAATGTTGTTCATCAATAATAAGTGTTGTTAATCAATAAAAAGAGACGTTCATCAATAAATAGTGTTTTTCATCAGTTAGTCTTGTTCATCAATTAGTCTTGTTTATCAATTAGTCTTGTTCATTAGTCTTAATCCATGTTCATCATAATTCATGTTGTTCATAAACCATGTTTTTCATTATCAAATATGACTAAAACGTCATCTTTAGCGTGTGATATCTTACTCATGTGACATCGGATTTGATGGAGTCAAAAACCACAGTAAAGTTTGACCTAAAATCTATAACTTTTATGTTTTATACTTTTTCTAATTAGAATTTAATGTTGGTCAAATTTATGGTCAAAAATGCAATAACACACAATACGTACATATTTTTAAAAAAAAATGACAATTAAAAGAACATTACTTTTTTAATCTTACATTGATAAAATGGTTAATGATGCATTGTGGTATAAAAATTAGTGCATTTAACGCAATTTAACACTAAAAATCTAAGCTAGACATTTTATCAAATACCTTGTGTGCAACAAATATGACTAAAACATCATCTTTAATATGCGATATCTCACTCATATCATATTAGATTTGAGTGATTCAAATTTCTCGGCAAATAGTGAACCAAAATCTACAAGTTTTCATGTTTTAAATTTTTCACGATTCGGAATTTATAAGGGTACAAAATAAGGTCGAAAATGCAAAAAAAATAAAGAAAATTCACTTCCATTTGGTATGTAAAAAAAAGTTTCAAAATTTTTAACAAAATTTATACCAAATTAAAGAGGATTAAATTTTAGAAATTATGGTGAAATCGTTTTTTTTAAAGTTTGTCGTTTAAAAGTTATATGCGTTTGACGTTCGAGGGTGGAAAAGAAAAAACGGGTTAAAAGACCAAAATGCCATTTGACCGAAATTAATAAAAAAATGAAATGTTTTGACTAGATCTAATCCAACCCTGGGAATTATATGATTCGATCTTTATAGGGGATAAACAGAATAAACGAACACAGCCGGATATAATTAGAATCTCTGAAAGGCGTGTAAACACTTTCAGATCGAATCAATTCGGTGGTTCTCCCGAATTATTCAATCGGATACAATTCAGAAATTAAGAACGTTTTATATGTTTTTATTTGAGATTAAATGAACCAGAGAGATTTTTATGACCAAAAGAAAACGTATATCAATATGAAAACGGGATTAGGGCTCTAATAACTACCTTTTGGGCAGTTTTTTCAAGGTTTCAAGATTGTCAAAATCAGTCCCTCAATTTTTAAAAATTTAATTTTCTGATCAACTTTTAACATAACAACTTAGTGGAAATAAAAAATTTCCAAGTTGACCTGGCAGCTCGACCCCAGCCAAGGGCTGCCGCCCCTTGGATCCTGCTCCCAGGGGCGCTGCCCCCGGACTCCCGTCCCTTAGGGTATTCGCCCCTAAGATCATAATAAATTCAAATAGGCGTGCACTCCGCACCTCCAAGCCTAAATGATGTCTTATTATGACTAAATTGGCCAAACAAGTTAATCCAATTACACTAAAATATCCAACAATCCTCCTCTATTTTAGTGCAATCCTTGATTAACTAAAACAAGCTATCTCAAACAATCAAACTTTTACATAAATGAAATGTCGTGACGATTGAATTTCACATTAGTACATTACACTTTTTGAATATTCGAATACCAGGATGTCGCTTAGGATTGAACCCTGGGAATTCATTTTGAATACACGAAGATGATGATCCGCTAAGATGAGTCATATAATTCAAGTTTATATGCAATTTCTCTTTAGTTTACAAGTGTAATATGGTCTCTTTGTTGTTATTGTCTAAGGCCACCGAAAATCACGAGACGACCCTGCTCAAAAGTATTGTGTGTTGACATTTATATCCTTATAGGGGTGAACATTAGTAAAAGTTATCTAATGGTATATACGTCAAAATACAATACTTTTGACTATTGCGCAAATCAATTATTGGAGTGTGCAAATCACCTCCCTTTTGTTTGTTGTGGTTACTCTATTTGGCCATAACACCCACTTGTTTGTAGTATAGGTATGGGTGTTGTTTTACCGGTCTTCCTCCTCATATTCTCTATGTTCCATACTTCCATATCTTATAGATTTAGTATAGGAGGTGAGAAGGTCGAGTGTACAATGTCTTGACTGTTTCATGGCAGCCTCCAAGTTGCTGGATGATCTTTTGGTTTTGTTGTAGTATAGTTGCCTTTAAATATAACAAATAATACAAGTGCTAAAACCTTTTGGAAAACTTTCATTACCGAATAGGAGTTATGTAACATGAACGGACACCCCAACTCCCCAAGTCCCAACCATCCAAAATGACACGAATCAAAAAGACAAAAAGCATGTGATATCAATTTCGCCATTGTATTTAGTCATGTATTGCAATGCAAGATATTAAATGACATGCATGATGATTGTGGACTTGTGGTGCCATTTAAAGGGTTCCCACCTATGAGGTGTTACTAGAAACATTGATTTGAGAGTTTGGATAACCAAAAATATTTATGACAATTGTGATTGGTAAAATAATTTTTATCTGAGTTTCGAAGAAATGTATATAACAAGAAGTTATATATCCTATTAAATAAAGTTCCATGCAAAAAAGAATTCAGCTTGTTCTATTTTCTCAAGAAATATTTGCACTTAAACTCGAACTTTTATAAAGTCCAAATCAAGAGCATGAATTATCGATAAAAACTTAGTTCATTTACAACTTGATGTGTTATGTTACTTATGTAGTACTTGGTATTGAAGTAGGCAGTATAGTCATTTTTTATTGTTGGTTAGATAATTAG